>JBBMOL010002570.1:0-23107 GCA_037954665.1 Laguncularia racemosa
TACTTTATATTATTTTAATATCTAAATATCAAGGTAACCGATAAAATACTTTCTTAAATTTTATATTTGCTTCATATGTACTAGAACTCCATTTCCTTAAAATTAAGTATTTAGTACTCAAATCTTTTAAAAAAAATAATGTGTTTGATTTTTTACATGATCATTTAATCCTTTTTTATAAAGTTTTCTAATTGTAATTTCTTTTTTTATTTTATCTAAAGGCAAAATAATAAGATATAGTTTAAAAACATATTTTTTATGAATTTATAGATCTAAATGTTCAATTCTAATAATAAGGAAATTAAACACATATAAAACATGTATAAAGTGATGTATTTACTGTAATATTAGACAAACATATTGGATGTGTATAATTTTTTTTCTTTTTTCTTTTTTTTTTAATTTATACTTCGATATAAAGTAACACACCATATGGATCTTTTAATAGTAAACATGAACAAATAAAATTTCTTCGGTGAAGTACCATCAAAGAAGATGTGTGACAAAGGGTGCGAAGTTTCACTCATATGTACAATAATGCAAATGCCTAGGTACATTTGTGTGTCGAACCGGTCATGATATGAGTAAACCACAACCAAAGTAAACTTACAACCACCACTTAAATGTTTTACCAAGATTTTTTTTTTCATTAATTTTATGGAATTATATAATATGATCATAATACGTGAATTTTAAGGATTTATTAAAGTCCAAGTGATTGATGAACCATGATGAATGGGACCTAGAGGTTCCACTATCCATGTGGTGTAAATTAAAAGCTACCAAACAAGTTCCACGGAAAACTACTATAAGCAGGACTAAAAGCTGACACTATCAAGCTATCTTTTTCAGACTAAGTCGTGACATTTATTAGCTTCTTTTTTTTTTTTTCGGTGGATAGATATGCCCTACGTGAGAAGCATGTCCAATTAATCTATGCACGGAAGGGACCGTTGTGTTTTTTTTTCTCAATAATTTGAAAATAAAAATATTTTTGGATATATCTTTAGTAAATTTATTATTAATAAATAAAATTTCATTATTTACAAATCAAAAAATACAATCATATGTAAATCCTCTATTTCCATACATCAAAATAAGATTATACGTACAGTTCATCCTACCTCTATGTATATATATATATTATATATAGACAAAGTAAATAATGCCAACAACACAAATAGGGGACGTTGATTTGCATTTTAATCTAGCAACTCATCTTTAAGGTTTTCACATGGCCCTAGTGAACCGGAAAGCAGCATAATCGTCCGATTATATGGAATCCTCTATCGAGCGACGAATCTCAGATAGCTACGACTCAGGGAAGAAAAAAACAATCCTGATAAAATACTAGAAGGAGGAAGATGAAATACAATTCAAAACTGTAAAAGCTTATACGTGATAGATACTATACGTATGCAACTATTTCGCCAACTCGTGTTAGTCGTCATGTTTCCACTGTTTATAAGGAACTCTAAGCACCTCATGTTTTGGCAGTCCTGTCCCTATTACTCCAATGGCTGGTGTTAGGTGGCTGAAAGCAACTTTTTAACTTATGCCCATACCCTAACACGGTAACACACCCACTGCATCTCCAGGTACATATATTTCTAATAATATCACTCAGTTCCCTACCCTCATGTAGGTTCAGATTTACGCCAGCTACATCTGCGAAAAAGTATTCAACCCAGAAAAAGAAAAAAAGAAAATCTAAACATAAACCTTAACTTTAGTAAGCTATTTGATCCATTCTTGTAATCTAATAATGCTTACGGTACACTACAGTACATTATCGCACCGCAATATCTAAATTTTGTATTAGAGAATGACGTGCGACCAAGGCACGATGAAATTTTTGATAATTAGTAACTACTTTACTAGTAGTTTATATACTAAATGAATCCTAGAAGTGACAAATCTTTGTTAATCAGGAAGCGTCATGGAATTGTCTAAAATGCTAAAACTAATATTAGTGATATAAGAAAGTAGCTTTGAGCATATGAGATGATTGTTTTCGTAATAATTTCCTGATCTTCTACAAAATTATAAGTTGTGCTTTTATTCATGTGTTTTCGCTTCTAACATATCCCATGATGTTGTATTTAAGATTTGGAATCTCGAGAACAAATATAATAACCACGTACCTTGAACGAAGCTGTTTTTGCTGAATTGGGTAAAGTTGGATCCTATATAATTATCTCTTAAGGTTGTATGAGGAAAAGAGAGAGAGAGAAGAAAGAGGGTAAGGATTGAATTGAAAGGATATTGGATTGGGAAGGACCTTTTTTATTGAGAAGAGAGGAAAGGGATAATCATTGTGGAGAACGATAAACTTTTTGGGTTTCTTCATATACCTACAAAAATTCACATGGCCAGCCATATTTCATGTATTTCCATGCACATACTCAATCATGAAAACTTTTTCGTAAAACAAAATTAATAGAAGACACTGTTTCCGAATACGAGAAGATAAATCACATTCTCTTTGCTTTATTATTCTTACCTCGGATTCTGGTTTAGCTCGTACTATGCCCGATCTGGAACATGGAGATTTGGAAGCACGAAGCACGAAGCAGAAAGGAGCGCAGAAAGAAAGAGAGAGAAAGAGAGAGAGAGAGAATGAAATGAAGTACAGGTAAGTTCCCGAGTTCACACGACGTAAAGTTGCAGGCTCTTTGCTAGACTTTGCTATGGGTATGTCAGCCTGTGTCTCGATCGTGACAAAAATAGGTACATGGGGATCAAATATGAGCATGCATATCGGACAAACAAAGAGAGAAAAAATCTGTAAGTCTTCGTTGGAATCGGAAAATAAGAGAGATAGAGAGAGGGGGAGAGAGATGGGTTTGTTTGTGAAATACAATAGCTAGGCTAGGCTAGAGATATAATTCCATGGAGATGAAATGGCATCTTGCAACTCAGAAAAGCATGGTCTCTTGAAAATAACAGGTGGGCTATGGGTACATACATGTGGCACTAGTGGCTGTGGAGTGTGGACTCTCTGGTGGATTACTTGGATGGTGTAATTGCAATGGATATATGCTATTATCCATAAATGATTGAGATGTTCTAAAACCTAGAATTATGAGTGGCAAATCTTGGTGCAATCCCACTGGTGGGTGGGTCGACTCGTAACGTTTCATTTTGTGTCAATTTCGTATATATAATAGATATTATAAATAATTAATTCACATTATAATCTTGTTTATTGTGTCTTTTATAGTATGTATCATGTCAATTTTATATTATATTTCTATAGCATCTATATAATCCCTATTATCAGGGGTGGATGCACTTAGGGAGGCAAACTTATCATATTTAAATTAAAATTAAAATTATTTATATGTATCTTTTATAAATATAAAATATATTATAAGTGATATAAATTTTTTTAATATTTAATAAGACTTATTATCAATAAAAATATAACATAAAAATATTTAAATAAAAAATATAAGTAAAACTAAAATAACATGATATAAATATAAATAATTAACAATGACTCTATAAAATTATATCATTAGTAATATTATAAAAATTATCAATTTCATATGGTTAATTAGGTAATCAATCATTCAAAAATTCACATTCATTTTCATAATATTAATTAAAAAAAAACACATCAAGTAATATGATTATTATTATTATATTAATATTTTATGTAATAAAATTAAAATATTTTTAGTATTAATATAATTATTATTTATGATATAATACTAATAAATAAATAGCAACTTAAGATAATTTTATTAGTTCACTATAATTTTATAATGAATGGAATTTAATACTATTAGTTACTGTAAAAAAAAAAAAGGAATGTCATTAAAACAATAAATGCAATTTAAAAAAAATAAAATGATTATTATGAAATTAAACTTATCATCTCTATTATAGATACCTTTATATTTATTACTAAACTATATATTACAATTTTAATAATTACTTTTAAAATATACATATCATATATATAATTTATTATTTTTTCAAAAAAAATCATAATTAATATTTTTAAGCTTGAAAGGGTTAACCGGCCCCTTCAACCCAATGATCGGTGCTATTTATTATGGAATTTCCAAATTAATAGACGGGAATCATGTTAATTTAATTATTAGAAGTCAAGGATTCACTTTTTTATTTTATTTTTCAACATTCCACATTCACATTATTATTTTTTTTATTATTTAGCCGCACATGATTCTTAATTAAAATTATAAGATATTGAATTTTATGGAAATTCCGCTGCATGTCTTTGATATAATTATGATATTCCAAGTAATAGTGGAATCAAATAATAAAGATTCTAAGCGTTCGGAAGTCTCATGTGAATTTTCGACTAGCAACGATTATCCTGAGAGGAAGTACCAAATCCACATTAGATAGAACGATTGGTGCAAGCGTTAAAACTGAAGAAAAAAAAACAATGACTAGAGACAAAGAGGTGGTCCGGGACAGCATTGGAGCCATATAGCAGGGTCGAGTCCTTGAATAATAGATATCAAAATGATTATAAAGTTTCACATAAATTATGAGAGAGAAATAATAATATTTAGGAGTTTAATATAAAAATATATATATATCAAATCAATTTTAATTAGAAATTTTTTTTTACTGATTAAAAAAAAGCATAATAATTAATAATCTGTTTTATTAACTATGGTTTGATTAGGACGTCACAGAAATACTCTAGAACAAGTATTTTTTGGAGTCTGAGATAAAATATCATTTCAATTAGGGAATTGGTTATTTTATTCACTGCCGAAGACTTTTACAATATTCACTTGCATCTTGAATACGTAAAAATCATTCCATGAGGAATACATATTGCAAAAAATATTAAATAGGATTTTTATTACCATGCCTTGATGGATGGCTATTTATGTAATATATATATATATATAATATAAATTTAATATTAGATAACCAAATATCATTGGATAATAAATATAATGAATAATTATATTACAATTAAGGATAAATTATAAATATACTTCTAAACTATTGATTAGATATAGATAGATTATAATTCTTTTATAACAATTGTTTTTGAATCTTAACAATGGTTTTCTTTTTTCTTTTTTCTTTTCTTGGTTATTTGCATATTTAGGACGGTAAGTCACACTTTTTAAATTTAGGTGTCAATTTGTACCTAATCGATAGTCTAGGGGTCATATTTACAATTATCCCTATAATTAAGATATTAAAAGTTACTATATATCTTAGTAAATGTAAATAAATTATATTAAATTATATTATATTATATATATATAAATTATATAATATGATAATATATTGAATTATAATATTCATTTAATAATATATCTATGTTTATAAAAATGACACAAAAATATTAAATCATATTATAGTATAATATAATATAACGAATAAAATAATATATTCATAAAGTTATGTGTTGAAATTATAATATTTATATCATTAGATATAAATGATAATTTTGTAATGCTTCAAAATTATATAATAATACAAATGATATATAATATAATATGATAAATTGATTGCATGATAATTAGTGATATTAGTACATGGCCTATGATATAAATTTAAAAATTAACAGTTATATTTATATCATATTTAATTTTTAATACATATCACTTGTATAAGTAATGTATTTTATTATATAATTATAATTAATCAAACATAATCATACCATTTGTACTTATTATAAATACTATTAAAAAAACAATAATATTATATTACGTATAAATAATACATAATATAATAACCTAACAACTTAATATTTAGTGATATATAACATATAACATATTATACCAACAAAAATAACAATTTATATACGTAATATATTATAAAATAATTAATCATATATAATCATACAATTATGGTTCTAATATTATAATTTATAGATAATAATTCCTTTTAAGCATTCAATTCTTAATTTTTTAAAACTATTCAACTTACTAAATAAAGTAGCAACAATTCATAAGAAAAATTTTATATTATGGTGATGTTCATACTAAATAAAGGACGACAATGTGTGATGTTCCCAATGTAGCACCATTATATTATGGTGATGTGGAGCATTAAATATATAGGTGTGTAATTATCACCATTTATTTGAACATTTTATTTTATAGGGGTCTGTAAGTAACTTTATTATATAGAGCATCTACTCATACCCTACTCAATCAAATAGGCTCTAAGTAAGTATTTAAGGTCACAAAATAGGTTTCGAGTATAGATTTTCCAGAATCTACTTCCATAGGATAGGATATAGGTGTGAGATCTTTTTACCATAAACTTACCTTGAAACTTATATTTCAAGATATATAAAATATAAATTCTAAGATACCCTATACTTATTCTATAAAATATTATTAAATAATATTTTTAAATGAATAGTAAATGAAGATATTATAATATATTTTTTGGTAATAAATGCTTTAGTAAAAATGACAAAAACAAAAACAAAAACAAAATCTAAGTCCATAAGTTAATAACTCTAAACAGTTACCCTTTTTTCTCTTTCTTACTCTTACCCATTTTCCTCTCTAATTTTAGATTTTATATTCTTTTATCTTATTCCATTTTATTTATTAAGTAGTAAAATCATAAAACTTGAAATAATTAAGGTTGGAAAAAAAATTTTCAATTTTTCATATTTTCTTACAAGTTGCATAAATTTTCCATGGTAAGAATTTATAATTCACATATAAATTATTTTTTTAATATCACATAAATTTAAAATTTATAAGAGAAAAAATAAAATTTACAAATTTTACAGAGTACCTTGTATCCTATAAATTTTACAAGGTATAGAGTATATGGTAGTTTCAAGGTGTTATAAGATAAATTCTAGTTCTAAAAAATAGGAACCTATACCTTACAGGATACGGATAGAGCTTCATACTCTAGCCAACCTATACCTGCTTACCCTACTATTCATGTCACTTCAATAATGTTAATCCTTTATTTGCACTACTTAAAAAATGTACATCTTTTATTTGTACTATTTTAAAATCATCATTTTTTTTTTACTTGAATCAAGCTTTAAAAAATTAATTTTAAAATTTATTAAAAATGAAAAAATTATATATAATATGTATAATTTTAAAAAGAAAATTTTAATTAAATGTTATAGATAACTAAATGGTTAGGTGTATGATTTTGTTAACATGAGTTATTAGTTCAAATCTCATAGGGATCATTTTATTTTTATTTTTATTTAAATTGCATTTATTTTATGTTATTTAAATGACCATTTGCCTTTTAAAAAAATCCACAATAATTAATAATATTGATTATCATTCATTAAAAATCATAATAAAATTCTTAATTATTTTCTTAAAATTTTAAAATTTCCTTTCTATTTGAGTATCAAATAATGTCGAGTTGCACTCATTGAAAGAAAAAAAGATAAAGTTTGGCAATAACAAATTTCATACTATTGATAAAGTTTTTTGGACACGAACCCCTAAGGCTTATTTTGACCCACTTAATCCTTTGTTTGAGCTCTACGTACTTAAGTCAACCTTTCCTAGACTACTTCAACACTAAACTACCTAGATTCAATCTGCATGTCCCAACCTTCAGCTCAATTTGGCTGTGCACATCCTCAAAATGAATAAGCACGATGGCATGATATGGGTAAGAAAAAGAGCGGATAAAAAATACATCATCCACAATATTCAAAATGAATCTCGAGTATTAATTCACTTTTTATATGCAAATCACATCTAATTCCTATAAATAAGGATTGGAGATTATTGGATAAAGGGTTTTTAACTTTTCACTTTCATGAACATATATTATCAATCGCTTATGCTAACTTAAATGTCAGAGTGGTCATGCCGAAGTAATCTTCAACACCTTCCATAACTTGATTTATTTCTCTTATAGGTGATTCAACCATCTTCACAAATCCAACACAACGCATACTCTATTTGAACTTAACATCAATCTTCATCCTTTGAAGCATAATTCTTCCCAATTCATAAAGATGAATCAATTCCATGCTAGTTCCCGGTAAAGCGCAAAGCTTAATTCTTTGTGCGAGTTTGCAACTATGCGAAACTTACAAGAGAGAGGAAACGGAAACTAATAAGACATGTAATATTTCAAAGTAAATACCAACCATGAAAAAACTTACATGTTATTATGTTAATTGTTAGTTTATGCTTAAATAGAATGACGAAAATAGGGAAAATAGATTCATGAACATTAAATTTGCCTGTAGCCTTTACACTATATTTGGAAAACTTTGATACGGGATGGAAAATGAAGAAAGAGAAAGCTGATAGAATAATTGAAGAGAATGAAAGTAAAGAAAAGAAATAATGGTATTGGAGTGACTGAAAATGGAGGTAAAAGTTTATTTAAAGTTCCAATACTACCTTAATTTATTTAATATTTTAAATGAAAAACTTGAGAAAAAAAAGGGAAAATAATGAGATCCTCTTCATTTCCATTTCAATCTTTTGTATTGTGTAATCTGTTTTTCACCATTTTCAAAACTTTGATGGTGATTGAGGTCAATATTTTAGTGGATGCAAGTAAAACTTTTCGGCCTAACAAAGGTAAATTTTTTGAAAGTAAATGTTGTGGAATTTCTCATCCTTAAAACACAGATTACAAATAGCTTCATCCAGGTAGATTATTTTTGACAAACAACTTGTATAGATGGATTACCCATCTTGAACACACAGAAATGGCTCCGTACAATCATGGAAAAACTTACAGAAAAAGAATAACATAAAACAAGAAATGGTAAACAAAAACATAGAACGCATTGCCATCTGAGGTAGGTCCAGAAGCCATGTGAGGTTCCTTGCTAGGCTGTTCTGTTTTAGCTGTTGGAGGTCACATCAAACTGCTTCCTGCTTGGTTTTTGCCCATGGGACTTCCTTTTCCTTAGCAGTCCCCACAATTTCTCCAGTCCAATCCAATTAGGCAATTCAATTGTTACAGGGGGGGAAATAAACTTGTCTCTGGTACACAGTCCTTTGCATTTCACTTTGAAGTTTCAATTTTATGCATGGAGTTTTTGTCTTCTCTTGATATATAAATCTAGTTAATGGGTATCTTAATATACTTATTCATGATATAAAAAATTAAACAAAAAAAAAAGGAAGAAGAAGAGAGAAACAATGCTAGAAATATGGGAAGTTTTCTTATTTAAAACATTAATAAATACTCTTATTAAATCTATTAACGGATATTTCGAGACACTTGTTAATAACTTAAAAAAATAACCTTTTATCATTAAATTTTGATTGTATATTTTACAGAATAATAATTACACATTATAAAGTAAATATGATAATAATAAAAAAAAGGAGTCTGCATTAATTAGTAGTTAAGCATAACAGTATAAATATTAGAAACAAAAAATAGGTATATTTGAACTTGGAGGGTTTTTTAGGCCTAGGAACTTCGAGGGGTTAATGCATGAAAACAAGAACAGCACGTGATATGGGCCCTTTGTGCTTAATGTGTAAGCCCAAATTAACGCATCTAAGCTATTCCTATGGTCTTTTCATGTCTATTTGGATCAGATTCGCTCCAGGTACGTAATCGGTCCAAATGGACCCTACCCTACACGGCCTGCTCATTTGTATCCTGATCCGGTTCTTGCGGGACTTCAGGACAGAGATTCATTATTATCCAAGCCCTTCATAAGAGGAAAATTCGTACGGAACACCGAACACGTCCCTCCACATGGAATCCTTGCTTGCGCGAAGCAATATGAATGAGTCAAACTTGCTTCTGAGATACTTGAATCCTACTCGATCTCTACTAGAGTTCACTCAATATCAATTGCATTGAACTTGGATTTTATAATATTTGACACAACAAGTTTAAAGTCTGATTGAATTAAAATCGAGCTCAAATATTACTAAGTTCAAATTAAATGTGTATACCTATATTATTTTAATTAAAAGATTATTTAAAAAAAAATAAGTTTAATTGAGTTGAGCTCAATTTTAAAATTATAAACTCAACTAAATTGAAATCATGCTCATTTTTTGAAATTTTAAGTTGAACTCAAAATTTTTTTTCGGCCAGCCAAAACATCAAAGATATTATTGATACTAACCATTGTCAAGATAAGTACAAGCACAACAACTAGCTAAACAAAAGGGAAAACAAATCAAATCACTAGATAAGAGCTTTTGAAGTGAGGATGAGGTGTTTAAACATCAATATAAAGGGCACATCCTCCTCCAATATTGTGAAACTACCTAATCTGCAGCTTGATTGATTGATCTTTTAACAAAGCAAAAACCTATAGGACCATCCAAACAACCCAAGCGACATTGGGTTTCAAAAAAGGAACTTTGAGAAGCCCAATGCAATCGCTCAACATGCCTAGCTAAAAGCCTCAAAAAGAGTTAAACAATCAGTAATAAAAACAAAAGGTTTTCTTTTCAACTTTGAAGCCACCGAAATAGCTAACAAAAGGACCATACATTCCGAATCTTCTAGGTTGGATGTTACCACCAAATTTGCTTCCCCACCAATTACTTGCCCAAAACTATCACGAATCACTACTACAATTCCAGCTTCCTCATGCAATACCACCCACGATCCATCAAAATTAACAAAAAGAGGTCATTCCAAACTAACCTAATGGGGCTTGTCAATCTCATCAAAATGTTTACCAAAGCAACTAGATGGTACTCTACATTTCAAAAGATTGAAACACGCATCAACATCTCTAACATCCATATTCAAAATTGCACCTTGAAACACTAACACACCTTTATTCTTGTCAAATTTATCCCTTAACTTGTCTTCTCTAATAGTTAACATAAGCGACTTTCCTTTGTCCCTCTCTTTAGAAACCCTAGATGACTCTAGACAGCTTGCTTCAGCCCTTGAACACTAACCAACACTTACACTCTCATCAATAAAACTCTCCACGAATCTTTTTGAAAGGGCGAGATGCCACTTCTAAACTTCTCCTAAAGCCACCATTTGCATCTTCCTAACGTAGCCATAAGATTTAGGTACCTACCATTATATATAGCTTCACACTGTTCCTTCCATATACACCAAGCTACTTCAATTAATATAGCCCCCATCTCCTAATTCCCACCACCATTCACAAATACTCTAGAATCGATATAGTTCTTCCACCACTTTATCACATTTGACACTCATACTTGTCTATGTATAGTCCCAACATTGCATGCCACACACATGAAGTCCATGTACAACAAAGCAAAACATGCTCAATAGACTCCTCCTCTTGACAAAAAGAACAAAGTGGATTTTCCTCACCCTTCTTTGCTAGAGATTCGCTCATGCTAGGAAGTAGAATGAATATAGCACGCCACAAAAAATGCTTAATCTTTGATAAGGTATGTAAATTCCATATATTTTTTCCAAATTGATCTATCTATGACATAAGAAGATGAAGCTTTGTAATGATATTTATCTTTTCTTGCCACTTGGAGGAGAAAGTAAACCAATTTTACTATACATCTACCCTATCCATCATAAGGTCATACTAGTTTATCCAAACTGTTAGGAGGAAACAAAGGTATATTCTTGATTTCTTTGATTTCTTCTAGAGCAAGCAAGTGTTTGATGTCTTATTGCGTCCATTCATTCCTATCCTCATTTATAATATTACAAACTCTTAATCCTAGATCTACCTCATCACCTAGTATTAGCCTTGAATTTGGCACATTTGGAACCCATTCATCATGCCCCACAAAGGCCAGTGTGCCATCTTTCACCTACCAAAAGGCTACTTCAAAAAGCACATCCCTCCCTTCTAGCAAGTTATTCCAAAGCCATGAAGCTCTACTCCACCTTCCCACAAAATGGAATTCCTCTACCAAAAAGTATAATCCTTTAACACAAGAACCTATAAAAGCCTTTGGATTATGATGGACCCTCCATGCTAACTTGGTTAACAAGCTCAAGTTGAACAAATGCAAGTCCTTAAAACCCATACCCCTAGACACCTTAGATTCAGTGAGACACTCTCAATTCATCTAATGTATTTTACCCTCCTCTCTCTTTTATCTCCACTAAAAGTTTTCAAGAAGAGAGTTCACTTGGTTACACCATTTCCTTGGAAATTTGAAAATACCCATTAAGTAGGCATGACACATGTTAAAACCTTAATTAGAATCTCTCAACCCACTTTATTTAACAAATTACTTTTCCAACCTTGAAGCTTGTTACATATCTTCTCCTTTGCAAATTTCAAAGCTTCACACTTTGATCTTCCCCAAACTCTAGGAAGACCCAAATACTTACCTGAGCTTGCTGCACTCAAAATATTCAAAATCCTCCCAATGCACTCTTTACTTTAAGCAAGGCTAATATTGCTATGAAATAAAATGGACTTAATGAAATTAATCTCTTGCCACGTTGCTTTGTAGTATTCCAACAAAAGATTTCTTAGCATGGTGATATTTTCCTGTTAGGCTTCAACATAAAACAGTGAATCATCTACAAACAAACAATGTGTTAGAACAAGACATCTATCATTAATTTGAATTTCTTTAAACTCCCCTGTCTTAATAGACTTATTTAACTCCCTTGATAACACATTAGCCACTAAAAGGAAAAGGTAAAGTGACAAAGGATCTCCTTGTCTAATCCCTTTACTTGATCCCACCACCCCAACAGTTCTTCCATTTACCACTACACTAAAGGTCACATTAGTTACACATGACACTACCTAATCCATCCATCTACAAGCAAAACCTAACTTCAACATTAATGCCCTCAAAAAGTTTCACTCCACACTATCATATGCCTTGCTTATGTTTAGTTTAATCACACATAAACCTCTCTTTCCTCTCTTCTTATTCTTTAAAAAATGGAACATTTCATATGCAATTACTATGTTATCTTGAATCATCTATCCTAACACAAAGCGACTTTGATTTACAATAGTAATCTCATTTAAGAGGGGTTTCAACCTGTTAGCTAGAATTTTAGACACTATCTTGTACAAGTTATTGCACAAACTAATTAGCCTGAATTGAGAGACATTAGAAGAGTTTTGGAATTTTAGAATAAGCACTAAATTGGTATGGTTGATAGGAGAAGGAAGTGCAACTGTAGTGGAACTTTCAAACCACTGTGGTTAAAGAAAACCTAATTTTGTTCCAATATGTTTGATAGAAAAGTTTAGGAAAACCATCCAGTCTAAGTGCTTTCAATGCCATTAATTGGAAAAATGCCTCCTTTACTTTGAAATCATTAATAAGCACACATAGATTAACATTATCAACTACAGAAACCACACTTCACCCATTCTAAACAGGTTCCCTAGCTCTGATTTCCATTAGAAGTGAAAATATTTTGAGAATGATCTTCAAATAGTTTCCCAATTAGCTCCTCCAACTCCACTAAGTTACCTTAAGCATCTTCAATTTAGAAAATTTTATTTTATTTTTTGTCTTCTTCCAATGGCAGTATGATGAAAGAACAACGTATTCCTATATCCATACAATAACTAATTCACCATAGACCGTTGGTGCCAATATATCTCCTCTCTTCCCCCATAATTCATCAATCTTCTCTTGAATTTTCATCTCTTCCTCAACCGCTTGAGCTGTTGATTGTGATTGAATTTCCACTAGTCTAGCTTTAAGTTTATCAATCAATACCTCATTATTGGGAAACATTACCTTCCTCCACTAGCCCATTTCTCAATTTTTCTTTACATACAAATTGCATATAAACGTGGCAATTTTTACTAAATTTATATTATTTTGAAATTCTAAAATTGAATAAAAATCCCTAAATATCTTTTATTGTTATTTTTACCTTTATTTTCTATTATTTATGTATTATTCTTATTTATTTTTTAAAAAATAGAAAAACACTAATAATAATAATTAGGGGACAAAAATGGAGTATTTATAGTTGCCCATCTTTATAGTAAAGTTTGAAAAACTTAACTACAAAGACAACAAAGACACCATTTTTGCCTAATAGAAAGGATAGATAACGTTGTAATCAGCTAGTTATCCAAGCTTGGAGCCACTCAGGAGTTATCTGACCAAAAGTTTACGTAAGGAAAATGCTCCACGAGCTAACAATCCGATGTTGCAAAAGAAGATAGTTACTTTATGATGATTAATACTCTTTGGGGAGTGGTCTTAGACAGGAAACATTTCACCAGATTAGCAACTTAGAGGGAGAGATCATCTAGAAAAGTGCTCTTATGAGTTGACTAACTTATAATAGGAAGCATCTTATAGGACTAGCAACCTTAAAAAAGAAATTTCTTTAATAATAAGAAGCTTCTTATAAGACTAGCAACTTTAAAGAAGAGATTGTTTAGAAAAGCACTCTTATGAGCTAGCTAACTGATAATAGGAAGTATCTTACAAGACTAGCAACCTTAAAGAAATCATCTAAAAAAAGTGCTTTTATGAGCTGACTAATCGATGATGAGAAACATCTCACTAGACTAACAATCTTAAAAAGAAATTATTTAGAAAAGTGCTCTTATAAACTGACTAATCGATGATAAGAAGTGTCTCACTAGACTAGCAACCATGAAGGAGAGCTCATCTAGAAAAGTGCCTTTATACACTGACTAATCAATGATAGGAATTGTCTTATTAGACTAACAACCTTAAACAGAGATTGTTTAGGAAAGCGCTCTTATGAGCTAGCTAATAATAAGAAGTGTCTTATAAGACTAGCAACCTTAAAGAAGAGATTTTCTAGAAGAGTGCTCTTACAAGCTGACTAATCGATGATAGAAAGCGTCTCATAAGACTAGTGACCTTAAAAAAGAAATTATCTAGAAAAGTGCTCTTATGAGCTAACTAATCGATAATAGAAAGCGTTTCATCAAACTAGCAATTGAGGATATTTAGGAAAATGCTCTATTATGGGGTAACTAATTGACAGTAGGAGATATCCTTTTGAATGACATCTGGATGCATCTTAGTAACCTGGCATCCTTAACAAATGCTTTTGTGAGCTGATCAATTGATAATGAGAGGCATCTTTTTAGACTAGCCCATTTAAATAGAAATGTGACTCATGATGAATGATTACTTACTTTAAATGCTTACCTGATCATCGCAGATAACAACCAAACAACCAAAACCTCGTGATAATCTAATCCTTCTCTGCTTATCTTTGCTTCGAATAGAGTAGAAAATCTTGATGTATTTCTTCTTACGGGCTTAGTTCTTATGATTGTGGCGTTATCCTGTGAATATACTGGATCTAATGTTCAAAACATGTGGAATCATACAAAATTCCATTAAGTTTTATTGTCCCATCATTGTTCATGTGCGATGGGGCGATGGATAGTGTGTATATATAAAAAAAAAAAAACGATATAAAATTTTGTTTGATGACACTTGGTCAAGGTAACTGATCGTTCAAGGACATCCACTTTGCTTGTAGAAGAATGAAAATCAAAACCTCGAAGTTGTAATAGTTGTTGGCATTTATGAATTTTGGCAAAATTTCGTTATTCTTACCTAAGGATAGTACATCTTAACCGCATCCGCATTAATAGGGTCTCTCAATTTTGGACCGTCCATTTAAGCTAATATTAAGGCCCCTCTTGATAACACTCTTTTTACAACATACAGACCCTCATAATTTAGGGTAAACTTACCTCTTGAATCTTGTGCATTTGGGAGCATCTTTCTTAATACCAAATCCCCCTCTTCAAAATGTCAAGGCCTTATTCTCTTGTTGAATGCTTGAGCCATCCTTTATTGGTAGCATTAACCATGGCATAGTGTTGTAAGTCTTTTTTCGTCAATCAAGTTTAGTTGATTGATCCTTTTCTTTACCTAATCAGATTTATCCAACTATGCTTCGGATAAAACCTTGAAGGACGGTATTTCGACCTCAACTGGCAATATTGCATCAATACCATATACCAAAGAATATTGAGTAACTCCAGTAGATGTTCGAATTGAAGTTCTATAGGCCATGAGGATCTCGTGCCAATCTTTATAAGTAATGCTCATTTACTAAACAATTCTCTTGATGTTCTTGTTGGCTGCTTCTACTGCCCCGTTCATTTGAGGTTGGTATGGAGTTGAGTTTTTGTGGTTTATCTTGAATTGTTGACACAACTCTATCATCAATTTGTTGTTGAGGTTAGTATCGTTATTTGTGATGATTGACTTAGGAACTCCATATCGAGCTATGATGTCTTTCTTCATGAATCGGACTATTACTCCTTTGGTGACACTAGCATATAATGAGGCTTCCATACACTTAGTGAAATAATCAATAGCTACCAGTATGAATATGTGACCATTTGATGCCTTTGGAGTGATTAGCCTGATAATGTCAATTCCCCACATTGAGAAAGGCCATGGTGTGGATAGTGAATGAAGTTCTTTAGGTGGAGTATTTATTTTGTTGGCATAGACTTAGCACAAGTGGTAGTGCTTGACATATTTGATACAATCTGATTCCATTGTCAACCAATAGTAACCCATCCTCATGATTTTTCGAGCAAGTATGTGTCCGTTTATATGAGGTCCACATACACCTTTGTGCACTTCTTTCATCAATTCACCTGCCTCTCTTTTGTCCATACATCTCAACAACGTGGGTGTTAAATGGTCTTCTGTAAAGCACATACCCGCTTAATAAGAAATGGCTTACCAATCTTCTGAATGTTCTTTGGTCATTTTTACTAGCCATTTCAAGGTATTTGCTTTCTTGGAGGAAGGTTTTGATATCATAGTACCAAGGCTTATCATCTTGTGTTTTTTCGATTACCAAACAGTAGGCGGGCCTATCTTCAATTTCTATTTTCGGTGGTTAAACTTCGACTCCTCTCGTTATTTGAATCATAGATGCTAGTGTGGCGAGGGCATCTACAAACTAATTTTGAGTCCTCGAGACATATGTGAAGGTGACTACCTCAAATTCCTCTATCAGCTCTATCAAGTGTTGATGATACGGCACCAGTTTAGGGTCCTTAGTTTTGTATTTTCCTTGTGTCTGTAATATTATGAGTGAGGAGTCTTTATATACATCCAATTCACGAATTTCCATATGATAGGCCACTTTGAGGCCGAGGATGCATGCCTCATATTCTGCAATATTATTAGTATATGGAAAAGTGAGCCTCGCTGCTGAGGGAAATTATATTCCTTCCGGTGATATCAACACTGCCCCAATTCCACAACCAAATACATTAGCAGCTCTGTCGAAAAACATCTTCCATTTAGGATCTTTCTCTATCCTAGACTCTTTTTCTGGCTCACCCTCCGCCATTAGTATATTTTCATCTGGGAATTGGGCCTGCGATTCTTGGGAATCTCCTTCAATCAGGTATTCTGCCAACTAATCTGCTAATGATTGCCCTTTCATCGAATTTTGATTTACATATATGACATCAAATTCTAATAGGAGCATTTGCCATTTAGAGATTTTTCATAATAAAACAGGCTTCTCTGCTAAGTATTTCAAAGGATCATGTTTCGTTAGTAACTCAATGGGATACTAGAGAGTGTATTGTCTCAAATGATGCGTGACCCAAACTAATGCACAGTAGGTTCTTTCTATTTCAAAATTCTTTTGTTCCCCTTCCAAGAATTTTTTACTCAGGTAGTATATGGACTATTCCCTTCCTTTTTTATCTTTTTGCCCCAATACACACCCCATAAATTCAAGGAGTATCATGAGGTATAAAAATAAGGGTTTCCCTTATTTTGGGACTACTAAAACTGGGGGATTCATAAGGTAATCCTTGATCTTATTGAATGCCTCATCGCATTCATCATCCCATTCTATTGTGGCATTCTTTTTTAATAGACGAAAAAGTGAATGGCACTTATCCATGAGTTGTGAGATAACCAAGCTATGTAATTCAACATTCCCAACAAACCTCTTACCTCCTTGATGGTACATGGAGATGTCATTTCTAATATGGCCTTTACTTTGTCAGGGTCAATTTTAATACCTTCTCGGCTTACAATAAATCCTAATAGCTTGCAAAATGTGACCTCAAAAGTACATTTCTCTAGGTTTAATTTCAGCTAAAACTTTCTCAATCGTCTGAATAATTTCCTTAAGATTACCACGTGGCTTTCTTCTTTTTTAGATTTAACTATCATGTCATTAACATATACCTCGACTTCTCGATGCATCATGTCATGAAGTATCGCAATCATTGCTCTTTGATACATTACTCCAGCATTCTTTAAATCGAAAAGCATGACTTTATAGCAGAAAGTACCCTAGGTTGTGATAAAGGTCGTCTTGGTTTTATCTTCTTCCACCATTTTTATTTGATTATATCCTGAGAAACCATCCATAAACAAGAAGAAATAATTTCCTGCGGTATTATCTACCAATACATCTATGTAAGGTAAAGGGAAGTTGTCTTTAGGAGTAGCTTGATTCAAATCCCGGAAGTCTACGTATACTTGTACTTTTCCATTCTTTTTCAGAACAGGAACTATGCTTGCTACCCATTCTAGATAGTCTGATACCTCGATAAACCCAACTTCCAATAGTTTCTTAACCTCCTCTTTAATTTTTAATAAGATGTCAAGCTTAAATCTTCTCAACTTTTGTTTTTTAGGTTTGACATCTTCTCTTGTGGGTAGCTTGTAAACCACTATTGATTGGTCAAGTCCTAGCATGTCGCCATACAACCAGGTGAATACATCTACATATTCAGTCAACAGCTCGGTTATCTTGCACTTTTGCTCGTTACTTAGATTAGCTCAAATTTTAAGGTTTTTGGGCTCTTCTTCGGTTCCTAGGTTAACTATCTCCATTGGCTCATCAATCAAGTTTTGACCTTGTTCATATTTTTGCCAACTCTCTTGTACCGCTTCGTGGTTAATAATATCGCTTCCAACAGCGGCTGACCCAATAGTGTTGGAAACGATATCAATATTTTTATTACTTACCTGCATGAGATGTCCTTGACGTTCAAAAGTATCGAATCTCTGGGAAAGTGAGGTGAGAGTGTATAAGTAAAAGAAAGAAATAACTTGCTATTTTATTAGTATTTATTAAAGAATCTTAATGATGGAATGATAAACACAACGGAATTCAACTATGATTGTTTCCTACTCTCGAGTAGACCTAGTGTTATTCAGAGGATAGGAAAACCAATTATTAAGAGCTACATGTTGACTGGTCGTGTGAGAGGTAGAAGCCTCTACTGAATCTTCATTATTGAAACCAGCCTGGATTGTTCCCGGCTTTTGAGTGCTAGCTGGCCAAGAAAAAAATTGTCGAAGGGATGGAAAATTCATCCGGTATCGTACAACTTCTCTCCCCTTCTGCCTCTGATGTATTTTGCTTGAGTTTCTCCTCTCAATGTAGGAACGTACCCTAGCTCAAACGTCCCTTGCTGACCCTCCTTGAACTGATGCCCCTTTTTGCTCGTGACCATACCTACTTCATCTAATATTTGGAGCCCCAAGTTCTCAGGGTCGTCCTCCCCAATGTAGGGTATAGCTATTTCTTTATAAATGGCATAGTCCTGTTCACCTAGTACAGTGCTTATTTAGCCATTTTATTATGAATTTGACCTTTTGGTGGAGGCTCGAAGGTATGGCTCCCGCGGTATGTATCCATGGTCTTCCCAATAGTAAATTGAAAGACCTTGATATGTCGAGGACTTGGAATGAAATGTTAAACACTTGTGGGTTGATCTCTACCAGTAGGTTAATTTCCCCCACTATCTCCCTCTTAGAACCGTCAAAAGCTCTTACCACTATTGAACTTGGCTTGATATCGCTCATATCAACTCCTAACAAATCGAGAGTGGCTAAAGGGCACACATTAAGAGAAGATCCATTGTATATGAGGACTCGAGAGACTATTGTGTCGTTACATTTTACCACTATGAAAAGTGGTTTTGTATGTTGGTCTCCGTCTTCTCCTAATTCTTCAGGTGAGAAAGATATATGATCCATAGTGAAGATTGAATTCGTGACATGGCTTAGTTTTTCTGTTGTGATGCCTTCCGGTACTTTGACTTGTTTGAGCACTTTGAAGAGTGTCTCTCAATGAGGTTCAGATGTCGTGAGGAGACCCATGAGTGATATTTGGGCTGAAATTTTATTGAGCTGCTCCATGACCTTGTACTCACTTGATTTAATCAATTTTATGAGTGTAGGGAGTCCCTCTTCCTCTTCCTTTTCTAACTCGATGGCAAGCTCTTCAATAGAGATCCTGTTTTTAGGATCATAAATTCTTCCTGAACGAGTGATTCCCCCTATAATAGAAGATTTCTCCTTATTAATGGTCTGATAGTCAAACGGTGCTGCTTTATACCTTTCTGGGAGTATTGGACTTTAAATAGATATTTTTTCTTTAAGACCTTTACCTCCTTTTCTTGCCCTTTATAACATTTTATAACTATTGATTTCGAGTCTGATCTGATCATGTTTATGGACTCATTTTTCCCTCTTAGTAGGTTATCTTCCTCCTCGAATTCAAGCCTTCAATCGCTAAGCGGCCCATAAGCTATTAGGTGAATGAATAATCCACCAAATATTCAACTTCCTAAATGATTTGCCTAGAGTATCAACTGTTGGATCTCCTACCAGCCACCTCTTTCTTATATGTGATCTAGGGGCTTTCTTCAAGACTTTATGTGAGCAGCTTGCTCGTTGTGCTGTTGGCTTTGCTAGTTTTGAGGGCTTTTTTTTATTTAGATTCTGGCCCTTCAGATGTGATCATGTTGATTGTAGGCTTGTAGTTAGGCAAGGATTATTGTTGACATTTGGTGTTAGCACATTGACAAAATCCAATTGTACTATTCCTACGTCGATTAAATCCTAGATTTTGTTTTGGAGTCTCCAACATTTGTCGGTGGAATGTCCCTCATGTCCCATATGATATTCACATTTGAGACTAGGATCAAAATTCATTGGCCTGTATCGGTCGTTGGGGATCTCGAAGTTAATCAGATTATTCGTTCGTAATCGAGCAAAAACTTAACTGAGTGGGATCGGTATCGGAGTGAACTATCTTGAAGCTTTCGTAGTTTGGGTCTGATTTGTTGGTGATTGCTGGATTGAGGTGTTCATTGCTTGAAAAGTCATGTGAGACCCAAATTTGTCAACCCTGCTTGAGTTAACCGTACTAACAGTGTCCTCTTTACCTTTGCTATTCCTCATAGGTCTTGGAGATGATGCAACTCTAGAAGAGTCGAAAATCTGGAGCTTTCCAAATGTAATGGCATTCTCTATCCGGCATCCTACTATTACTAACTTCACAAAGCTGGATGACGTCTGTCCTACTAGATGTGTGACTTTTCCAACGTATTAATGAACATGAATGTTAACTCTTCCTCTAAAATTGGAGTTGAAACCTAGGCAGCTTGAGCCCTCCAACGCTGGGCATATTCCTTGAAGGACTTGTTGTGCCTCTTCCGAAAGCTTCTGAGATCCAGTACTAAAGGGATGACTTCAATGTTGAACTTGTATTACTCATAAAATACATGAACCGGTTTATCCCATGTGTTAACTTGGTTGAGATTAATTGTGCATACCATATAAGAGCAGGGCCCATGAGGTTGTCTTGGAAGGTTTGGACCATGAGTTGGTCATATTGTGCGTATTTACTCATTTTCCGCACATATAGTCTTGTATGCATCTTAGGACATCCGGTACCATTATATTTCTTAAATTTCGGGACTTTGAACTTCTCTGGATAAGCATCTTCCCCATATACTAATAGGTCTGTGATGCCGGTTTGCTCAAAACTATCAGGTCCTTCTAAAGTCTTCATCTTATCAGCCAACTGCTGGAAAAGTTTCCTCTCTATTTCTTTTTTCCTGTCTTCCATTTCCCTCTTTATGTCATTCGAGGTTAGACTGAGGTTGATTTTCGATTCATATTTAAATGCAGGATTGAGTCGGGAGTTGATTTCCTCATATTCCAGTGGTTAGGTCTCCACTGCTTTTCCTTTTTGAGCTCCTGAATGTTCCTCATAAGTAGGCTAGGTGGTATAGAGGAGGCCAATGTTCTCGATAAAGAGGCAGACTTGTACGATCAATTATTAGACTGTTTGTTCTAACGATACAATCCTTGGATCAAAGGTAGTATCTGCGTTAGTGTTGTTACCCTGGTCATTATTGTTGTTGCCACTACTAGCCATTTTAGTTTTGGAGCGGGTGTTAATTGGACTCCTCGGAAGGTTTGGTTGTTTATGAGCTATCTTTGATACCTGGTAAGCATTCATTTAGCTGATGTATGTTTATGAGTAAATATGATGCATTATCACACAGATGCAAAAGGACCAACATTTGGTTAATAATGTAATAATACTGAAATTTTATTAATATTGCAAACTTGGAGTTCAATGCTTTTATTGAAAACATAAGAGAAAACAATGTTGCAAAATTTCATTACTCTAGATAAGGGTATTTTGCAACTTATCAAACTTCCCCACACTTAAGTCTTTACTTGTCCTCAAGCAAAATAAAACATTAATTAAACTTCTCATTAATCATGATTGTCGTTACCAAATAATACTACTCACACATTAACATTTATGAATTTTAATCTTTAAAGCTCAATGCAATCCCTCAATCTAATGAGTGTGCTTCTCACCTTGTCGTGAAAGTATTGTAACAAAGATACTTTAGTCAAATTTCTAGGATTAATTAGAGTAGACCAATCTTTACCCTTGTCATTTAACAATAGCTTTCATGATCAAAATTAGACACAAGATCAATTTGAGCAAAAGGAAACGTGATACATTTCAACCAACATTAAAAAGTCTAATATCTTCTCAATTATCTCTCTTAGTAAAGCAATCAATAATGAAAATACATTGCATCTATGTTTCCCCTGGATTCCTCCTCCTTTTTTGTTGATCTCCTCAAAGATTTTATTCTTTGTAATAGTTCACTGGTTTCATCCCTTTTTTTTTTTGTTTAGGATCTTGCAACCCATGTAACGAGTTTTTAGCCGATAATCCTAGGCTCGTCACCCAAGTTAACGAACATTATCCCCTCAATTGAGGGCGTTCCTGTAGGCTTAATTGCTCGAGTTACAGGACCCTCTCAACTTTTGCCTTTATGGTATTTCATTTTGTTACGGTAATTTCCTCGGTCGGCCGATCCCAGGCCAGACGACCTTAGGTGACCAGGTTTTAAAGGAACCCCATCGAACCTCTATTACCTTAA
>JBBMOL010002571.1:0-23105 GCA_037954665.1 Laguncularia racemosa
TAGAGGCATTGTTTCCATTGAAACTTCGACAGATACAAAAAGTATTTCTGATGTGTTGTTTGTACTAAAGATATGCCAAAGCTTATTAAGTGTAGGTTAATTGTTGGAAAAAACATATTCTCACCATTTTCAAAATAAATCTTGTACAATCATAGATTAAAGTGGTTGTGAGATGTTAACTATGAAACTAAAACATAAGAGCTTTCCAATCATGTGTATGGATCCAAACATGCATGTTTATAGCTTTGTTAAAGATGAATTTGAATTGTTGCATAAAATATTTGGTCATTTCAATTATGCTACACTTAAGCACTTGCAACATGAAGGTTTAAGACATGGAATTGCCATCATTTGTAAGAAAGATGATGTGTGCCAAACATGTTAGTTTGGCAAACAGAGCAGATTTCCTTTTTTCGTAAACTAAGCTTGGAGAGCTTCTAAAAGGTTGCAATTGAACCATACCGATGTGTGTAGACCCATGAGGATGCTGTTGTTGAGTGGAAATAAGTATTTTATATTGTTTATAGATGATGACTTGGGGATGTGTTGGGTTTACATCATGAAACAAAAAACCAAAGTGGGCGATGTGCTTCAGAAGTTCAAGGCTATGGTGGAAAATCAAATGAATAGTAAATTAAAGTGATAAGATTCAACAATAGCATTGAATATACTTCGGATGAATTCAATAATTTTATGTGTTGAACTAGGAATAGGACATCAATTCATCATTTCCTATTCTATACAGCAAAATAGCTTGATTAACTGGAAGAGTAGAGCCGTGATGGTGATGATGAGGTGTTTGTTGTTCGAGAAGAAGATGCCCAAGTATTTTTGGATAGAAGCTATCCACACATTTGTTTACTTGCTAAATAGACTTCCAACGAAGGCCATTAAGAACAGAACTCCATTTGAGGTGTGGAATGGATTTCAACCAACAGTCGGTTACCTCAAAGTGTTTGGGAGCTTATGCTACAGCATGTACTGGATGTGAAAAGAGGGAAATTGGATTTTAAGGCTAAGATGGAAATTTTTGTGGGATATAGTTCCATCTTCAAAGGCTATAGAGTTTTTAATCTAATAAGTAAAAAGATATGTGTAAGTAAAGACATCAAGTTTGATGAAGTAGCCATTTGGATTAGGACAAAAATGAATCGGAGGTTCCAAAAGTTGATCAAGATAAGAATATTGTTCGCTAACCTTCAGATGAAATAGAAGATGAGGTGGTTGTAGAAAACCTTGATGATGTTCCAATTAGAGGAGTAAGGGCACTTAATGAAAGCTATGAGAGATATAACGTAATTCTATAGGAACCCAAGTGTTATGCTAAAGCTGTTGAAGATGAAGGATGGAAAGCAACAATAGAGGAGGAGCTAAGGATGATCAACAAAAATGACACTTGGGAGCTTGTCCATAGATTGAAAAATCAAAAGATAATTGGAGTCAAGTGGGTCTTTAGGATCAAATATAATCTTAATGGAGCTATGAGCAAGCTAAAGGCTAGATTAGTTATCAAAGGTTACTTTTAAGAGTATGGTGTTAATTTCTCAAACACCTTTGCATGTATAGCTCATCATGACATTATAAGGCTTTTAATCGCCTTAGTAGCAAAGATGGGGTGGAACACCATTTGGATGTGAGGTCACCCTTTTTCATTGGCTTACTAAAAGAAGATGTCTATGTTAAGCAATCAGAAGGATTTCAAGTTATAGGTTGTGAAGACAAGGTTTGCAAGCTCCACAAAGCACTATATGCTAAGGGCTTGGTATAGCAGAATTGAGTCATATCTTCTACGGCAAGGATTTAAAAGAAGTGAAAGTGAAGCAACTTTATAAATGTTGAACAATCAAGGAGATGTAGAACTTAATGCCTCCTTATATGTTGATGACTTGTTGGTTACAACTTGTAATTCTAAGGTCTTGCTACAATTTGTGTTGCAAATGGAGAGTGAGTTTGAAATGTCCAACTTAGGTAAGATGAAATATTTTTTAGTCATGGAAGTTGATCAATGTGAAACTAGAATTTTCGTCTCTTAATGAAATTATGCTATGAAATTATTGAAGAAGCTTTACATGGAGAAGGGTAAGCTGGTCGAAACTCCTTTGAGTGTGAATGAAAAGTTGGCAAAAGTTGAAATGGAAAGCAAAGTTAATTTGTTTGTTTATAGAAGTTTGATTGCAAGCTTACTGTATTTGAGTGCCACAACAAATTTGATGTTTTCTACAAGCTTACTCTCTAAGTTCGTGCATTCGCCTTGTTAAGTTCATCTTGGTGTGGCTAAGAAAGTTTTAAGATAAATTAGAGGGACTATTGATTGTGGTTTGCAGTTTAAAAAAAGGTGAGAGAAAAGAGTTCCAAAGATTTGCAGATAGCTAAATGACTCTAAGAGCACTTTTGGTTATGTCTTTTCATTTTGAAGTGGAGCATTCCCTTGGAATTCAAGAAAGCAAGATGTTGTAGCCCAATCATCAGCCGAAGTAGAATATATTTTAGCTGCAACAACTGTGAATCAAGCGCTTTGGCTTCAGAATTTGTTGTTAGATTTGGGGCAGTAAGAAGACAATCCAGCTGTTATTTGGGTAGATAATAAATTTGCAATTGCAATTGCAAAAAAAACCGGTACGGCATAGAAGAACTAAGCATATTAAAGTGAAGTTCCATGCAATTTGAGAAGTGGAAAGAAATCAAGAAGTAAATTTGGTACATTGCAAATCGAAAGATCAAGTTGTGGACATACTAACTAAAGCACTTCCAAGAGCTACGTTTGAAGAACTTAGATCAAGACTTGGAGTCTCCAAGAAAAATTCTCAAGGAGGATTTTTGGTAAATGGAGAATTTTTGTGGGTACTTTAAGGGTTGTTTTGTAATTTCATTTTTTGTTTACTATTATAATAGTTAAGGATAGAACTTAATATGTTTGAGAACTTGTATTTTTTGATAAACTAGATGTTTTTCAGTTGACAAAAGTTTAGTGGTTGGTTTACGGTTCCCAATTTGTGATCTAGTCATTGGACGATGGACCGGAAACTCTCCTTCCAACAAATGGTTCTTACCCTTGTTCTTCCTCCTTGATGTACTTATACTTGATAATCAAACACAGCTAGTTGAAGGGAGCTGCAACCTTGAAACTCATTGAGAGAGAGTTCCCAATCTCTAGATTTTTTTAGTAAATTATGCTTGATAATTTTATTTCTCAATAACCCCCTATTTATAGGGAAGTTTCCTTACAATGATAAAGATTATAAAAGGATTAGGATTCCTACCTAACAAAGATTAGGATTCTTCAATAGTTTTATTTTCCTAAATAAACTTCTACTAGCATAAATAAGGAAATAACAAAACTGAAATGTAGCAAAAATATGAAAATATTTGATTTTTAGAACTAACTAAAATTAGACCACCTAGGATTCCTTATTTGGCATTAGCCTTTTGCTTTTTGTGTCTTTCATATTTTTGTCCCAAGAATGCATCCGCAACAGTTGTATTGCATATTGTGTATAAAAAAAAAGTTGACAAAATTGAGAATGTGCTGTTAGATACACATTAGATTGATAGTGTATATAAAAAAGTTTGTGTTGCATCAGTAAAACTACTCTCTGCTTGTTTTCCTCTGTTGTGCCTTACTCTGCTTACTGCAGCAGCTTTCTTCTTCTTTATTCTGTTCTTACTGCAGCTTCCATCTTCTTCTTCTTTTTATTTTATTCTGTCAGGGGAGATATCTTTTATCACATACACTGTTTCAGTTTCCATTGCATGTCTAATTCAAGAAATCCCGTTGTTGTTCTTGTCTAAAATGTCTAATAGTGACTCAAATACAAGCTGATACATTCGTGCTATTCTGTGAAAGATAATGAGCAATGGGAAGTATAAAAGTGTACTACATCGGGCAGTAGTGAATAGCAATGCTACCAGGATCTCGGTTGCAATAGGGAATGGATCCTCTCCAGATGCAGTCGTCGCTCCAGCACCACAGTTGATAGACAGCAAAAGCAATCCAGCAGCTTATATTGGAATGAAGTATAAGGAATACCTGGAGCTTCAGCAAAGCAACGTGCTTGATGGAAGATCTTGTCTTGATAGAGTGAGGATTAATTCAAAGAATTAGGTGTAGGTCCAGGTGCGTGAATGATGTTGCAGACTTGATTTGTTGGTTTGAGAGGTACCATGCAAAGACTATTGGGCGGATAGATCGGTCGTCTCTTGGCTTGAAAGGGAGCATTTCGTGTAGTATGTAAATGATGTAGTGCTTCATAGTGAACAAAAGGGAGTGTATGATATTTAATTATTCTAGTGATGATATGGATGCGAATTTTAATTTTTAAGCAGATTCATGTGATTGTTTTTAGTTACATACGCAATCCCCATTCAGCAACTTCTGTCTTTGTGGTGTGTTATGTTTTAGTTCATCGTATGAGAATGTAAAACCCACCAATAAAATATATATAGATTATAATTTGGGTAAATTACATGGACACTATTATAAACATTGACACCTCGTATTGTTTCCTTGACATGGTCAAGGATTAGTGCCATCCTAGGAAGTGTACATGGGAAACTCTGAAGTGTGTAATTTTGGGAATGGATGAGAAGTTGAAGGTTGATCATGATGCGGCTATGTTGGACAATTTTAGTATGTATCGGAATATAGAAGGTATTGACTTGTTCTTGATCGAGATTAAGACAATCTCTTAAGATTTTGTAACCAAAGGAAGTGCAATGCACACAGAGGATATTCAACTAGTAGATATACTGGAGCCGCAGCATGATTATCCACTTCCAAGTTTTGGACCTAGCTTCACCATTGAATGACAAGGTAAGAGATGACTCATTTAGCTCCGATGATGATAATGTGGATTCTTATGCTTATGAGGAGATGAATCTAGAAATGTGATTTGTTTTTAGATATACATGAATTTAGGAAAGTTTTAAAAGATTTTTATGATCCAGAAAGAATTTGAGATATTAAGGCAGAAAAATGAAGAGACGTGTAACAACCATATGTTCCATGGAGAATCAATCATCCATAGAGAATCCATGCGTCTCTTGCAGCTAAGAGAGCTTGTTTGATTACTTGTATTCGTAGTGGGAATCAAATAGATGCAACCTCTAGTTGGATTATTAGCTAGTTCCTCGATGAGCTTTCTACTAACATGAACATGGAATACGACTTGATGTACTGACAAGTCAACTCAAAGTTTGATTTGACTCCTTTTGCTAAAGGTTATTGATACAGACTTGGAATGCTCTGATACCAAATGATACGAATTTGTATGCTTTGATACCAAATGATACGAAATCGGAATCAAATCCTTTTCATACAAATCAAATGTCAATAACAATCAAATGTTATGAATTTTAGGATTTTTCTAGATTTTGGTACTAACTAAATAAAAACAAGGATATGGATAAAATTACTAATCTATAGATGCTAAGATTGATAAAATTAAACTAATTCGCAATCAAATCATAGAACGATAGAGACAAAGTTCTATAAATCAATCACTAAGATTAAAGAATTCCAAGAATTCAATAACGATGTTTGCCATAAATTCTATAGGAACCAAGAATTTGATAAGAACAACAAGAATAAAGTGAAATCAATCCTCAATATTCAAGAATCTCCAAAGGGGATTCACACACACTCAAAGTGTTTTTATTTTCAACCAAAATAACATCTGTCGTCGAAAAAACCCTAAAGACGACTATTTATATCATCCTAAAAAAAAATATGTGCGAAGCCATTCAAGGCCGGCCAAAGGCCAACGACCTACTTATATAGGCCGGCGGCCTACATATAGGCCGGCTCCAAGGTCGGCGGCCTTGAAGTTAACTCGGTTGACCTGTATTCAAGGTCGGCTTAGGTTGGTCGAACTTTGCCTTAGGTCCTCCCGACGCTTATGTCCTCCTTTTTTGGACCCCGTACTGCCATCTAGAGCTCTGATTGACTTTGTTTTCTTTGGTGCTCGTATCTTAGCTCTTGGAACCGTATCAGTTATATAGAGTGAAGGTGAAAGTAAAGGAAATGATTGAAGGCCTAATTTTGGATTTTGTTTCTTAATTTAACCTATATTAACTCTAACCCACTTAATATAAATTACTTGATAATAAAATTACGGAAAAACTATGTTTTTATTATTTTAAGAAAAATTGGAGTTACCACCAATCTGAGTTGAAAAATAAAATACGTTAGTTTGCAGATTTTTCTAAAAAACCATTTTAGAAAAATATTAACTAAAAAACCTAGATTCGGAAGCTATCATATTAAAACCTAAATTATTATCACTTATTATTTTTCAAGAAAATGAATTAAGAGCTTCATATAAAGTCTCTTCACAATCACATCTACAAGACATGATATTTTTAACATTAATAAAACATGAAATAAATCAAAACAGTAAGGAAACTTTTTTGATTATTTTTTATTACAAATTTTCTATTCTTATTTAAAAATTAAATCAAAGAGAACAATTTTTTTTTTTCATTTTTTCTTTTATTAAAATCAAATTAAAAAAGAATAAAATGTTTTTATTTTTTATTATAAAATGAAAATTTAAAAGGATAAAATATTTTTTTAATTTTTTTATATAACAAATTGAAATTGAAAAAGAATAAAATGTTTTTTTTAATTTTATATGTGGTTGTCTCATATGTGCTTACGTATCCGCTAACTAAGATCAAACCAATTTAGTTATGTTTTTATAAAACTTTAGTAAGTTGATTAATTTTAATTATGAAAGCAGGCCAAGTTTATGTTTATTGCCATTTTAATTGATTTAAGAAAATTTCTAAACCTAAATTTTATTTCCCAATTTTGAAAACGAGCTAAAGACCTAACTCTTAAGAACACCAATTAGAGTTTTTTTTTTTTTTTTCATGAAAATCATTTTTCTAGGTGAGAAAACCTTTTTGTGTTTTTTTTTTTTCAAAATAAAACTATTTCCTAGATAATAAATTTTTTTAATTTTTTATTTTCTTAGTTTTTCAATTTTTATATTTATTATTCATTATTTTGTATATATTTTTTAAAAATAGACTATTTGGGATTGGCCCTAGGTGACGGTTACCTTGTAACACTTGGAACCTACACAATGATTCCCACAAAAAAAATATTTATTAATATTGACATAAATATCAAATGTAAGCATATACTTATGGATATATCCAATGTTATTTCAAGTCTATCGTAAATTAAACCAATAATAATAATGCATCGTATGGAACACGCTAAGAAAAGAATTATTCAGAACACGCCAAGAAAAGAATTATTCATCATATAACATGACTATCATGAAAACATCACTAGGTAAGAACAAATATCATATCATTTATTTTAAAAGAAATATTAATTTATGGCCACACATCTTGTATAATTTTGCAACTGCAAGCCACCTTTGGAAAAATTTCCATGCATTCAACTGGAAAAAGTTTAACTAATGCAACCTATAAATAAAACACCCACTAATGATTACCAAAAGACTCTCCTATCACTCTAGTATTTATTCCCTTTTGTTTCCATTTTCTTCTAAGTAGATTTTTTTTTTTTTTTATGTTTTATGTCATTCGATAATATAGACAACAAGAAAACAAAACTTACCTAAGGTTATTGTTACGCTTAGGTCGAGTCGGAATAGCAATTGGATCTCGGGTTAGTCCTGTGTTATGCTTGCGATTCTATGGACACTAGGGATGAAGACATAGTAAACAACGATATTAGATAGTGGTGTTTTGGCCACCGGTGAGATTCTTAATGGTGTTGGATAGCTTTAGCTAGTCACAAGTGATACGAATTACGCCAACCCGTGACGAAACCCAATACCAATACGTTCGGAATTCGTTGCCCAAGACGCCCAAACACCTAAAGTGGAAAACCACGACCCGTTATCTATAAGCGAGACAATAACCTTGGTATAATGTGAAGACGCCACAATCAGGATGAAAGGCCGATTGATAAGTTGGGATGAACGCCACGGAAAATTAATCCGATAAGTTCGATATAGTTCTTGAAGAACCAAGAGAGGAGCCTCTCGAAAGTGTTTAATGTTCTAAGATGTATATTCTATTCTCTATGTTCTAAACCCTAGGAGCTTTACACTAGGGTTACAATTCGTAACAATAATGTCCAAAACGACGTAGTATCATAACAAAAATAACAAACAACGCATTAAAAACCGGCGCAGAGTGTATACACAGCCTTTAATACACGACCATGTATGTTCTTGTGGAACCTCCAAACTCACTATACGACTGGCGTCAGGGAGATATACGGTTGAGTACACGACCGTGTACTTTGGCCGTGTACTTTTCTGTGCAAATTCTGGCAACATACACGACCGTGTACTTTTAGTCGTATATCTTTCTATGGATTTGCTTGACTCCATACACGGCCATGCCTTTGGCCGTGTATATGACCGTGTATGATTCTGTGTAACTTTGAGATTCCTACACAGCCGTGCCTTGTAAATACACGCCCTCTTCACCCCGTATCTGGTATGACTTTTACAAGAGCAAGGGTCTTCCCATGGTTGTTCCAATCAGTTCCAACTTCATGATTGCTTCAATCCTTTCCGGCTTCATGGACAACCTTTATCAACCCGTTAAGTGCTTCCTTGAATCGTTTTGCTCGATTTCTTGTGATCGGTCCAGGCGGCACTTCAAGAGGATCTACATTTCTTCTTCCGGCTTGGCTCTCATCGTGGATCTCATCATTCCCCTCCTCTTGAAAAGGATTTGTCCTCAAATCATTGCCTGCATTAAATGGACTCAGATCAGTAACATTAAACGTGAAACTTATTGGATACCCACTTGGTAAATCTTTCTTGTATGCATTATCGTTGATGTGCTCAAGAACTTGAAATGGTCCATCGCCTCTAGGAAGTAATTTAGATCGACGCTACATGGGAAACCGCTCTTTGCGCATGTGAACCTAAACCCAATCTCCAGGTTCAAAAACAGCTTGTCGACGACCCTTGTTGGCTTGTTTCACATACTGCTCTGTTCATCGCTCAATATTCAGCCTTGCCTTCTCATGGATCTGTTTAACAAATTTAGGTTTCTTCTTGCCATCTAGATTAACATACTCAGAAATAGGCAAAGGTAATAAATCCAAAGGAGTTAGTGGATTAAAACCATACACAATCTCAAATGGTGAACAATGAGTAGTGCTATGTAAAGCCCTATTATATGCAAACTCCACAAATGGTAGACAATCCTTCCAAGTCCTAATGTTCTTCTCTATGATTTCCCCTAACAATTGAATTAAAGTCCTGTTAACCACATCAATTTGCCTATCAGTTTGTGGGTGACGGATGGTCGAAAACATTAGTTTAGTTCCCCACTTTTCCCACAATACTCTCCAACAATGTGTATAGCTACTAGGTATACCATGTAGATGCACTACCTCTCTAAAGAACAAATCAACAATGTGTATAGCATCAGCAGTTTTATGACAAGGAATGAAATGAACCATTTTAGAAAACCTATCCACAACCATAAAAATAGAATCTCGATCATGTCTAGACCTAGGTAATCCTAACACAAAATCTATGGAAATGTCTATCTATGGCTCATGAGGAATGACACTATACTTATATAACCAATCTAAGAAGTCATCTAAACGGGGAATGGGATGACGATACTTTACCGTAATGTTGTTGATGGCGCGGCAGTCAACACACATTCTCCGTGACCCATCCTTCTTAGGCCCTAAAATCACAAGCACTGCACATGGACTCATGCTTTCTCTCACGTACCCCTTCTCCATTAGTTCATCGACTTGCCTTTGGAGTTCCTTCGGAAAGATATTTTCAAAGTCCTGCACAAGAGACACAACCACACTAGGCAAAGCATTAGATAATTCGTTAGTAGTCAAACATGTTTCTTTAAAAACCAGCAACAACATAGGTTGCCTCATCACTAACGCTCTCCTCACTACACTCGCTCTTGTCACACAACTCTCCTTTTGCAAGGCTGCCCTCTCCTTTTCACTCACCACCAAAGTTGATCCTCCTTCAACTTGGCCCCTCACACTCTTTCCGGCCTTCCTCTCTTTTTCCTTTTGATCTTGACTTTTATATTCCTTTTCTTTCTCATTGTCTTTTGCGCTCTCACTCTCCCTCTGCTTTTCACTCACCTTATGTTTTGCAAAAGACCGTTGTAGCTGCAACTGGTCCTCATACACCTGTTTGGGTGTTAACGGTTTAAGATTAAAGCTTTTCCCTTGATGAACGAGCGTATACTTGTTAGAAAAGTCGTCATGAACAACCTTCCTATCAAATTGCCATGGCCTCCCTAACAACACATGACATGGTTGCATTGGCACTACATCGCATAACACCTCATCCTCATACCTACCAATGCGAAAACCAATCAAGCCTTACTTACTCACCTTAGTCTCACCACTATCATTCAACCACTGCAATTTATATAGACTAGGGTGTCTAACATTTTTGAGCCTCAGCCTCTCAACAATAAAATTACTCACTACATTGGTGCAACTCCCTCCATTAATGATCAAACTACAAATGTGATCTCCTAGATAACATCTAGTATGAAATATATTCTCTCTTTGCACCTCCTCTTCTTCCTTCACCTGCACATTCAACGCGCGCTTCACTACTGCCACTAGCCTTCCCATTGCAGGCTCCTCATCATCACTAAAATCCTCTAATGGAGGCATATCATCTTCTTCACTATCCCCCTCAGTCTCATACTCTCCATCATCTCGCAAAATCATCACACGCCTATTTGGACATTAACTAACAATATGGCCTCTACCTTGACATTTAAAACGTCTAATGTCACGATTTCTAAGTAGAAGAATTAGGGTTACCTTGGTTACCGGGAGTAGAACCCGCTTGCCTCAGCTCCCCTTTTGGTTTGGTGGGTAAAGGCTTTTCTTCCTTCTTCCATTGATTAGTCTTCCAAGTGGATGAACCATTACCTTGTTGAAACCGTGCATTACTACTACCTCTCCTCTTGTGCTTGTTCTCAACCTTTATAGCCTTGTGAACCATATCCTCCAATTCTACATAATGCTGCAATTTAACCACATTTTGGATTTCTCTATTCAACCCAGCAAGAAACCTAGCCATGGTAGCCTCTCTATCCTCTTCTACCTTTGCCCTAATCATAGTGACTTCCATCTCCTTGAAATACTCATCTACGCTTCGGCTTCCCTGCCTCAGAGTTTGCAACTTGTTGTGCAATTCACGATAGTAATACGCAGGCACAAACCGCTTGTTCATCACTTTTTTCATCTCTTCCCAAGACTCAATAGGTGGCTCGCCACTCTTCCTTCTATTCAACATTAATTGATCCCACCACACTATAGCATAATCTGAAAACTCAATGGCAGCAAGTTTTACTTTCTTTCTCCCACTATAGTTATGACAATCAAACACCATCTCCACCTTTTTCTCCCACTTTAAGTATGCCTCAGGATCATTCTTCCCTTGGAAAGGAGGAATCTTCATCTTTATGCTACTCAATTGATCATCCTCTCTATTCCTATCTCCTCTATCTTCCCAATCCCTAGTTCCTCAATTCCGACCACTATATCCTCTATAACTCCCGACAGGCGGCTCATCAAAATCATCATCTGACATTTCATCTCCACCCCTCGGTACTCTCCTAGAATGACTCTCTCTCTTACGCCCTTGGAAGACGTTTGTAGATTGTTCTAGTCTTTGCTCTACCGTCTCATGAATTTGTTCCATTCCCTCTTGGAACATCCTCTTCATCTCACCCCTCAACGCCTCAATTACTAACCTAGCATCAAACCTTCCCCTCTCACCTTCAGGTGAATGTTGTCTCAACATTATCCCTGCAGAAAAGATTAGTACTAACACAAATATATATATATGATTAAACCTCATGATACACTCCCTTACGTGTTTCGCTCAAATGATGATATCACACAATCACTCGTGTATTCTCACAAACAACGATGATATCAACTCGCCAATTTCCTCTTCTCAATTCTCTTGGAACTAACCCGAACTACACCAATTCCCTTCCGTAGAATTCAAAACAACTCTAGGGTTCGTAAATTTTCCTCTATTTTTCTATCTGAATTTTTTTTTTTTTTGTCTTTTTTGTTGCTCCTGATCACGTTTTTCTTTTCTTTTCTGTTCCTTTTTTTTTTTGTCGTGATTCTTCCTTTTTTTTTTGGTAATAATTGACTAGTAGATACTACACTATCAAAAGACAATTAATATTACGAAATTGAATGCTAACAATGGATATGAACGATTGGAGTAGGGTTTTGATGTTACCTTCCTTAAACCGAACTGATGTTTTGACAAACCTAAGCTCTGATACCAAACTGATATGAACCACGCCAACCCGTGACGAAACCCAATACCAATATGTTCGGAATTCGTTGCCCAAGACCCCCAAAAACCTAAAGTGGAAAACCACGATCCGTTGTCTATAAGCGAGACAAGAACCTTATAATGTGAAGACGCCACAATCAGGATGAAAGGTCGATTGATAAGTCGGGATGAACGCCACGGAAAATTAATTCGATAAGTTCGATTTAGTTCTTGAAGAACCAAGAGAGGAGCCTCTCAAAAGTGTTTAATGTTCTAAGATGTATATTCTATTCTCTATGTTCTAAACCCTAGGAGCTTTATACTAGGGTTACAATTTGTAACAATAATGTCCAAAATGACGTAGTATCATAACAAAAATAACAAACAGCGCATTAAAAACCGGCGCAGAGTGTATACACGGCCTGCAATACACGACCGTGTATATTCCTGTAGAACCTCCAAACTCACTATACGGCTGGCGTCAGGGAGATACACGGTTGAGTACACGACCGTGTACATTGGCCGTGTACTTTTCTGTGCAAATTCTGGCAACATACACGACCGTGTACTTCTGGTTGTGTATCTTTCTGTGGATTTGCTTGACTCCATACACGGCCGTGCCTTTGGCCGTGTATATGATCGTGTATGATTTTGTGTAACTTTGAGATTCCTACACGGCTGTGCCTTATATATACACGCCCTCTTCACCCCGTATCCGGTATGACTTGTACAAGAGCAAGGGTCTTCCCATGGTTGTTCCAATCCGTTCCAACTTCATGATTACTCTAATCCTTTCCGGCTTCATGGACAACCTTTATCAACCTGTTAAGTGCTTTCTTGAATCGTTTCGCTCGATTTCTTGTGATCGGTACAGGCGACACTTCGAGAGGATCCACATTTCTTCTTCCGACTTGGCTCTCATCGTGGATCTCATCAACAAAAAACACTCCAGTAGCAATAATTTGGTCTATGGATCGTTAAGAATCCACTGATGCTTTTACTTTACTTCGGGGTTGTGTGTGGTGTTTTAAATCCTAGAGAGAAGATGCATTGTAGGCATAAGGTTTTAGAGAGAGAGGATATTACATTGAAGCTTTCGGATGTGTTTGGAGTGATTCTGATGGTTGCATTGACTTTATGAGGTTAAGTTCTATTTATAGACTTGTAAAAAATCATCTAGATAAGCTTGAATCATGCCTGCGGTTGAGACCCATTTTTATCCTCTTGAGATTTGAATTAATCTCGAAAAATTGATATAAATCTCTTAGATTAATTTTTTTTTTTGTGATTTATCCAGATTTTTTAGTTAAGAATTAATGATAGTCCAAAACTATTTGATAAAAATGTGTTTGCTTAGTTCGAATCTACTCGCAGCTTCCTCTCCCTTCTATTCATGGTGGCTAGTTGAAAGGGAAAAAAAAAAATCTTAGAGTAGCTCGACTTGTGGATCGAACTTATGACCTCTTAAGCCTTCCTTACGTACATAGTTAGGGTCTCAACCAGTTGGATTGAGCTTTTTTCTCAATTTTTACCCCTCGTAGTTTTTATTTAACTTTGTAATATTACTTGGGCCAATTGAATTTGACTTGGGCTTAATTTTAATGGACCAGATTTGTACCTCAAATTTCGAAGATTTTATTATTATTATTATTATTATTCCACAATTTTACTTCTATTATATTTTTCCTTTGTTACCATATATCATTGATGAGATTGGAGCTAGGAGTTTTAGTAGAAAGAAGAGGGCTCTTAGATACATAAACTAAGATAAGCTAGGTCATAATGCCCATACATGTTAACGAGCACCTATGAAAGATAAGTGTGTGAAAAAGGTTTGTATATATAGTTGACTTAGATTAAATGTGCATATTTATGCCTTTTAGCCATTCTTTCTGATTTTGGTACATACTGTATTTCCATATGTACAAAGACTACGACGAGGGGATGCATCACAATCATTAGTTCCATCAAATTCTACTCATGTTAAGATCTTTCAAAGAAGAATGTGAAGGAATGAAAAGGTGGCATAAGTTTTCATGATGTGCCTAAAAGGGAGTTTAAGCATATGTAAAACCAATTTGAAAGACAATCAAATAATGTCAATCAAACTAACTTCTAATTGGCGTCAAATCTCAATACTTGTAACCAATTCTTTAACAAGAACGTGATCAACCTTAAGTATCCAAATGTAATTTCTCTGATACCAAAAGATGATGTGCCTAAAATGGGGTTTAAGCACATGCAAACGAACCAAATTACAATCCCTAAAGGATAAGATCAATTTCAGTTCAAAAGTGAGACAATATACATGAACCCTAATTGTTGTAAGATGACCCGAATGCTAAAATTCAAGGAGATAAAACCACAAAGTTGATAATCCTCAATTGAATCACTAAATCAACTTAAATTTCAAGAGAATTCCAATCAACAACACACAAATTAAAGCCTTGCCCTCCACACAACAAGGACAACTCCACACCACAAAGTGTAAAGCAAAATTTATGGTAATAATAAGTGCTAAAACCAATCAATCTTATTTCATTACAAAAGAGGATACAATTGATACCAAATTCAGATCAAAGAACTAACCTAATTAACCTTAGATATGACTCATTAGTGAAAAAAAGGAAAAACATAACAAAAGGGATTGATATTACTTACAATTCTCTTTGATGCCACTTGCCACAATTTCAATTTTTGGATTGAAATTGATAAGAGCTAATGGATTTAGGATAAACCCTAACCCTCACATGAAAAGTGTATTTGCTGCAAATTTCAAAAGCTTCCTCAAAACCCTACTTAAGCAAGTATTTATACTTGCTCCCTTTATGGTTAAAATGTCCATAAAATTACAATTATGCCACTTTAGGGTGGCCGGTCCTAAAAGAAACAATTACAATTAATGAAAAGTGTACCAAAAGCTTACAACATAAATAGTCCAAAGAAAATAATTACAAGTACAAAATAATAAAAATTCTCAAGGAGCCAATGCATCGAGGCGATGTTGATCACAGTGGGCCATTGGGTGAGAATTTGATGATGTCCCTAACTGATCAACAATAAGATTTGATACGAACCACGCCAACCCGTGACGAAACCCAATACCAATACGTTCAGAATTCGTTGCCCAAGACGCCCAAACACCTAAAGTGGAAACCGCGACCCGTTGTCTATAAGTGAGACAAGAACCTTGGTATAAAATGAAGACGCCACAATCGGCATGAAAGACCGATTGATAAGTCGGGATGAACACCACGGAAATCAAGCCGATAAGTTTGATTTAGTTCTTGAAGAACCAAGAGAGGAGCCTCTCAAAAGTGTTTAATGTTCCAAGATGTAAAATTCTCCATTGTTCTAAAACCTAGGAGCTTTTATACTAGGGTTACAATTCGTGTAAAATAAGTCCAAAACGACGTAGTTTAGATAAGTGGCGCAAAAATGCGAAAACAGAACAAACTGGCCGACAGGGGATATACGGCCGTGTACACGCCCATGTACTTTGGCCGTGTACCTTTCTGTGCAACTTCTGGCAACATACACGCCCGTGTACTTTGGCCGTGTATGTAGCCGTGTATGATTCTGTGCAATCTTAGAATTCCTATACGGCCGTGCCTTGAAAATACACGCCCTCTTCAACCCGTGTCCAGTGTGACTTATATAAAAGTAAGGGTCTTCCCATGGTTGTTCCAATCCGTTCTAACTTCATGATTGCTCCAATCCTTTCCGGCTTCATGGACAACCTTTATCAACCCATTAAGTGCTTCCTTGGATGGTTTCGCTTGATTTCTTCTGATCGGTCCAGGCGGCACTTCAAGAGGATCCACATTTTTTTCTTCCAGCTTGACTCTCATCATGGATCTCATCATTCCTTTCCTCTTGAAAAGGATTTGTCCTCAAATCGTCACCTACATCAAAAGGACTCAGATCAGTAACATTAAATGTGGCACTTACTTGATACTCACAAGGCAAATCTATCTTATATGCATTATCGTTGATGCACTCAAGAACTTGAAATGGTCCATCGCCTCTAGGAAGTAGTTCAGATCGATGCTGCACGGGAAACCGCTCTTTGCGCATGTGAACCCAAACGCAATCTCCAGGTTCAAAAACAGCTTGTCGAGGACCCTTGTTGGCTTGTTTCACATATTGCTCTGTTCGTCGTTCAATGTTCAGCCTTACCTTCTCATGGATCTGTTGAACAAATTTGGCCTTCTTCTTACCATCTAAATTAACATACTCAGAAATAGGCAAAGGTGATAAATCCGAAGGAGTTAGTGGATTAAAACCATACACAATTTCAAAAGGAGAAAATTTAGTAGCAGAATGCATTGTATGATTATAAGCAAATTCAACATGCGGCAAACAATCCTCCCAACTCTTAATATTCTTTTTAATTATAGCCCTCAACAAAGTAGATAAAGTTCGATTCACTACCTCAATTTGACCATCAGTCTGTGGATGACAAGTAATAGAAAACAATAACTTGGTTCCTAACTTAGCCCACAAAGTCTTCCAAAAGTAGCTTAAGAACTTAGCATCCCTATTTGATACAATTGTTCTAGGCATACCATGCAATCGCACAACTTCCCTAAAGAATAAATTAGCAATATTACAAGCATCATCTGTTTTGTGACAAGGAATGAAATGTGCCATTTTAGAAAACCTATCAACAACTACAAAAACAGAATCCCGACCATGTCTAGACCTGGGTAATCCTAACACAAAATCCATAGAAATATCTACCCAAGGCTCATGAGGAATGGGAAGTGGGGTGTAAAGCCCTTGAGGTTGGACTCTAGATTTCGCTTGCTTACATGTGACACATCACTTACAAATCCTCTTAACATCTCGTTTCATGTGAGTCCAATATAAGTGTTCCTGCAATACCCCTAATGTTTTTGCTACTCCAAAGTGTCCCATTAAACCTCCTCCATGAGACTCCCTCACAAGTAATTCTCTTAAAGAACAAATTGGAATGCACAGTTTACTCTCCTTAAACAAGAATCCGTCATGTTTATAAAATTTTCCATGCCCACTCTTCTCACATTGCACATACTCCTCACAAAAATCTCGATCAGCAGCATATAATTCCTTAATGTTCTCAAAATCGAGCAGTCTAGAACTAAGAGTAGAGATAAGAGTATACCTTCTAGAAAGTGCATCAGCAACGACATTCTCTTTACCTTGCTTGTAGTGGATGACATACGGAAATGTTTTGATGAACTCCACCCAACGAGCATGCCTTTTGTTCAGCTTGTGTTGTCCCTTCAAATACTTCAAGGATTCATGATCAATGTGGATCACGAAGTCTTTTGGCCAAAGGTAGTGTTGCCACGTCTCCAGGGCTCGAACCAATGCATATAGCTCCTTGTCGTAAGTAGGGTAATTCAAGGTTGCCCCACTTAGCTTCTCGCTAAAGAATGCAATCGATCTTCTCTCCTGCATAAGCACTGCTCCAATACCTAATCCTGAAGCATCACACTCAATTTCAAACATTTTAGCAAAGTTAGGTAAAGCAAGTAATGGCGCCTGAGTCAGCTTATTTTTAAGCGTCTGAAAGGCCTTCTCTTGTTGCTCTCCCCAGCTGAACCCCACGTTCTTCTTAATTACCTCAGTAAGTGGTGCTGCAATGGTGTTGAAATCCTTCACAAATCTCCTGTAAAAGCTCGCTAGTCCATGGAAACTTCGCACATCACTTACATTGGTTGGACTAGGCCATTCTTGGATCGCACGAACCTTTTCTTCATCAACCTGTATTCCCTGCCCACTAACAACAAAACCAAGAAACACAAGTTTGTCTGTGCAAAAAGTGCACTTCTTGAGGTTAGCATATAATTGTTCCTTTCGAAGCACTTCTAAAACATCCCTCAAGTGCAACATATGATCTTCCAAACTTTTGCTATAAATGAGAATATCATCAAAATAGACAACCACAAATTTTCCAATAAATGTCCTTAAAACATGGTTCATAAGTCTCATAAAAGTACTAGGTGCATTAGTTAAACCGAAAGGCATTACTAACCACTCATATAATCCATATTTTGTCTTAAATTCGGTTTTCCATTCATCACCTTCTTTCATTCTAATTTGGTGATATCCACTTTTCAGATCAATTTTAGAAAAGACACTAGACCTATGTAACTCATCTAACATATCATCTAAGCGAGGAATGGGATGACGATACTTTATCGTGATGTTGTTGATGGTGCGGCAATCAACACACATTCTCCATGTCCCATCCTTCTTAGGCACCAAAATCACAGGCACTGCACATAGACTCATGCTCTCTCTCACGTACCCCTTCTCCATTAACTCATCGACCTGCCTTTGGAGTTCCTTTGTCTCCTCCGGATTGCTCCTGTAAGCTGGCTTGTTTGGAATTGATGCTTCGGGTACAAGGTCAATCTGGTGCTCAATACCACGAATAGGTGGTAATCCCTTTGGAATCTCCTCAAGAAAGACATCTTCAAAATCCTGTACAAGAGACACAACCACACTAGGCAAAGAGTTAGATAAGTCGTTAGTAGTCAAACATGTTTCCTTAAAAACCAGCAACAACATAGGTTGCTTCATCACTAACGTTCTCCTCACTACACTCGCTCGTGTCACACAACTCTCCTTTTGCAAGGTTGCCCTCTCCTTTTCACTCACCACCAAAGTTGATCCCCCTTCAACTTGGTCTCTCACACTCTTTCCAACCATCCTCTCCTTTTCCTTTTGATCTTGACTTTTATATTCCTTTTTCTTCTCATTGTCTTTTGCTCTCTCACTCTCACTCTGCTTTTCACTCACCTTATGTCTTGCAAAAGACTGTTGTAGCTGCAACTGGTCCTCATATACTTGTTTGGGTCTTAACGGTTTAAGATTAAAGCTTTTCCCTTGGTGAACAAGCGTATACTTGTTAGAAAAGCCATCATGAACAACCTTCCTATCAAATTTCCATGGCCAACCCAACAACACATGACATGTTTGCATTGGCATTACATCACATAACACCTCATCCTCATACCTACCAATGCGAAAACCAATCAAGGCTTGCTTACTCACCTTAGTCTCGCCACTATCATTCAGTCACTGCAATTTATATGGACTAGGGTGCTTAGTAGTCTCGATTCCCAGCCTCTCAACAATAAAATTACTCACCACATTAGTGCAACTTCCTCCATCAATGATCAAACTGCAAATGTGATCACCTAGATAACATCTAGTATGAAAGGTATTCTCTCTTTTCCTATCTCCTCTATCTTTTCAATCCCTAGTTTCTCTATTCTTACCACTATAACCTCTATAACTCCCGATAGAAGTTTCATCAAATTTATCATCCGACATTTTATCTCCACTCCTTTGTACTCTCCTAGGTCGACTCTCCCTCTTACGCCCTTGGAATACATTTGTAGATTGCTCTAGTCTTTGCTCTATCGTCTCATGAATTTGTTCCATTTCCTCCCGAAACATTCTCTTCATCTCATCCCTCAATGCCTCAATTACTAACCTAGCATCAAACCTTCCCCTCTCACCTTCAGGAGAATGTTGTCTCGACATTGTCCCTGCAGAAAAGATTAGTACTAGCACAAATATATATATGATTAAACCTCACAATACACTCCCTTACGTGTTTCGCTCAAATGATGATATCACACAATCACTCATGTATTCTCACAAACAACGATGATATTAACTCGCCAATTTCCTCTTCTCAATTCTTTTGGAACTAACCCGAACTACACCAATTCCCTTCCGTAGAATTCAAAACAACTCTAGGGTTCGTAAATTTTCCTCTATTTTTCTATCCAATTTTTTTTTTTTTTTGTCTTTGTTGCTGCTCTTGATCACAGTTTTTTTTTTCTTTTCTTTTCTTTTCTCTTCGTTTTTTTTTGTCGTGAATTTTACTCTTTTTTTTTTTTTGGTAACAATCGACTAGTAGATACTACACTATAAAAAAAAATCAATATTACGAATTTGAATGCTAACAATGGATATGAACGATTGGAGTTAGGGTTTTGATGTTACCTTCCTCAAATCGAACTGATGTTTTGACAAACCTAAGCTCTGATACCAAATTGATACGAACTACGCTGACGAAACCCTATACTAATACGTTCGGAATTCGTTGCCCAAGACGCCTAAACACCTAAAGTGGAAACCGCGACCCATTGTCTATAAGCGAGATAAGAACCTTGGTATAAAATGAAGACGCCACAATCGGCATGAAAGACCGATTGATAAGTCGGGATGAATGCCACGGAAATCAAGCCGATAAGTTCGATTTAGTTCTTGAAGAACCAAGAGAGGAGCCTCTCAAAAGTGTTTAATGTTCCAAGATGTAAAATTCTCCATTGTTCTAAAACCTAGGAGCTTTTATACTAGGGCTGCAATTCGTGTAAAACAAGTCTAAAACGACGTAGTTTAGATAAGTGGCGTAAAAACGCGAAAACAGAACAAGCTGGCCGGCAGGGGATACACGGCCGTATACACGCCTGTGTACTTTGGCTGTGTACCTTTCTGTGCAACTTCTGGCAACATACACGCCCGTGTACTTTGGCCGTGTATCTTTCTGGGCAACTTCTGGCAACATATACGCTCGTGTACTTTGGATGTGTATCTAGTCGTGTATGATTCTGTGTAATCTTGGAATTCCTACACGGCCGTGCCTTGAAAATACACGCCCTCTTCAACCCATGTCCAGTGTGACTTATATAAAAGCAAGGGTCTTCCCATGGTTGTTCCAATCCGTTCCAACTTCATGATTGCTCCAATCCTTTCCGGCTTCATGGACAACCTTTATCAACCCATTAAGTGCTTCCTTGAATGGTTTCGCTCGATTTCTTGTGATCGGTCCAAGCGGCACTTCAAGAGGATCCATATTTTTTTCTTCCAGCTTGACTCTCATCATGGATCTCATCAAGATTCATTTGACATCCTGTGAAGAAATATCATTGTACCTATAAGATTATCATTCAAATATTTATTAGATAAGGAAAACAAGTGTAAATATAAGTGATTTGGATCATCATCCAAATCAAGTTCCATATCCATCTAGGTCATCGGAAAGATTCCCATCATTTCATTAATTTCCTTAGCACAAAAAAAAAAAAATCATTAAGTTCTATTTAAGTTGAAATGATGGATATTATTACAATATGTTGTGTATAACAAGCTACCTTTGCAATTCTTTGGTATCCGTGAACACTTGTATAGATCATTAAAATTCAAGAATAGATTTTTCTTTATTGGTGAGAAGCTACTTATTTCATCTTATTGTCATAAGTGTACAGATAATTACTTTTGATTTTCTCATTTTTGTTCACTAGTAGCATCTATGTTTTATTTACAATTTTTTAAAGATATATTTTCATTGTCATGGTTTGCTAACTACCCAAAATAAATGATGTTAGATATAGATACTATAATCCATGTTATATGAACAATTCTAATGATCCTTTTAGTGACATTAGAGTGATAGGTGTTATAAAATATTATTTGTAACATTTATAATAGTATTTTTTTTTATTTTTTATATTTTGGATTGATATTATGACCAACTAGTCTTTATTTTGATTTTATAGCTTTGAATTGTAATTTTTAATTAAATAGAAGAAAAAGGTAAAATTTGGAGCAAAAATATAGAAGATACAATATTAAGAACATGATATGGTGCATAACATGATCACATTTAAGGCCATGTTGAATAGAGCAAGAGTAAAGCCTTTTAGAGAAGCCATGCAAGAAGCTGTGTTGGGTTGTACGAGCAAGTACACACTCGTGTCAAAAGGCGTGTTGAAGGTAAAATTTGGGAGATTTTCAAGATGAAGGGTATATTGGTAGTTACAGAATTGTGCTAAGCACAAATGCAATTTTTCAATTTAATTTTCCAAGCTTAATTTTACTTTCCTAAAGTGCTATTCATTTTAAAGATTCAATTTCCTTTCACGAGAAGTTAAGTTTCTTATTTTTTTTTAAAAGTCGTTCCTACCTATTGAAGTGATATTTCCTCATTTAGAAATATTCCAGTTTTATTCTATCAAATTATAACTTTTCTAAACGAGAAGCAATTGATGGATATAAAAGGGGGAAGAGTTTCACTTGAAGAGGAGATATAAAGTTTTTCTTTAGAAATAGTGTAGTTATAAATTTTACTATTATTTTTGTTTTATCGATATTCTTTTTTATGTATTATTTTTATTTTTTCACTTTTAATTTCAATATAATGCTAGTTTAATTTTGTTTTTATATTCATGTATGATGAACTCTAGAATGAATTTGTGATTTTTTTATATATTATTTAATAAAGTTATTGATATTCTTGTGATCCAATTATGTATTCTTTATTGTTTTCAAATTAATATTGCCAACGTATTAGTTTGAAGTTTGATTTCTTATATAAAGATCAAGAAATCCTATATTAGAATAGATTTAGTGTAATTGGAAGGAGTTCATGCAATCATAGAGATATAATGACATAAATCTATTGGATTAGGGTCAAACCTAATAGTAGAATCCATAGAGCAAAGGTAATGTGATTCTAAGGGTTTTAATTTTGAAGATATTCCAATTAATCAACTTAGAATTAGGAATTAGTAGACTTGAGAGAGCTATTAGTTCAAATTAGGAATTCTCATGGTCTAAGAATACAATAGTGGAATTGAATAATAGTTAGTTAATTACATTAGTAATTTTAAGGGTATGCAATATCAGAAACATTTTAATATGTTGTTTTTTCTTTAAATTACTTGTTTTTGTTCTACTTACTTCACCAATTTTGCAAATTAGATAATATGAGAAGGGCAAAAACTAGTG
>JBBMOL010002572.1:0-23101 GCA_037954665.1 Laguncularia racemosa
CAGAGCCAATTCCAAAGTGACTTGTTGGAGGGTCCCATTGGCGTGCATCGTTGGAAATGAACCTACAAATTCGCCAATTATGAGTTGGGCCGCTTTAACCATTCAGCCATGGATGCGTAGCGCGGGAATCCTCGTACATGTGAATAACCAAATTCCAATTGATGAGATCTTTACGGAAAAATCAATCCAATTTAGCATGAAAAGCGACATCGACTCAAATCCTGGATGTTCGAATTGTGAGAGATCAGAAATTTCCACTATTTCTTAGATTCATGGACCCAATTCAATTCTGTGGTACCTTTAATTCACATTTTTTTCAACAAGAAAGTTTTATAAAACTCTTGGACCCCGAATTTTGAGTATCCTACTTTCACCGCAATTCACAGGGTTCAAGAAGCAATCAGATATTTCAAGATCAGGGGTGTGTTACTATTTTAGTAGCGGTCCTTCTTATCGTATGAAGGATCGAATAAGGGTCGAAAGAAAAATCTCTCATTTAGACCAGGGGCTTCTTCCTATACCTTATGATTCCATTGGACCAGAAATGATTACGCTGGAAGAATTTTTCCGGTCTTCCAATATCAATAGGTTGATTGTTTCGATCTGTATCTGCCAAAAAAAAAAAAAGATCTCTGAGAGCTCTTTCACGGATCCGAAAGGTGAGTACTTGGGTTCTCCCAATAATAAAAAGTGTATCATGCCTGAATCTAACTGGGGTTTGCGGTGGTGGAGGAAGGATTGGAAAAAAGAGGGATTCTTGTTGTAAGATATCTTAATGAAACCGTCGCTGGAATTTGAGATCTCATTCAAAGAGAAAGATATCAAATATCTGGGAGTTTCTTTTTGTATATCCTAGTGGTTGCGATCTGCAAGGGACCATGATTGTTGGAATTTTTTGATCGTCTTTCTCGAGTAGAAGCGAACCATAATTTAACTTGAATTCGCGACAGCTATTCGAAATCTTAGTTAAAGCTGGATTTTGTTTTCTCATGTTTGCTTTCGTGAAAAAAAATACAATTGAAGTGGGAGGGTTTCTTCAAACAACAAGGAGCTGGTCAACTATTTCAATCAAATGTTATTGAGGCATCTCCTCTCGAGAAAAAGTGGGCTATTTTCTATTGCAAATTGTGCTCAATTTCATATGTGGCAATTCGCCAAGATCTCTCGTTAGTTGGTGGTGTATCACGCAACGATAGGATTTTTGAGGAAACATATCGAGAGAGGGAATTGGATTTGGTATAGACAATGTGTGGTGGTAAACAATGATCGGTTTTTTAGCAAGGTACGGAATGTATCGTTCAAATAATTCAATATGATTTACCAAGATCTAGTTTGTTCAAGTAACGGATTCTAGCCCAATTGAAAGGATCTTCTGATTCAATCAAGAGATCATTTCGATTTCTCATTAGTAATGAGGATTCTGAATCATTCACCATTGATCAATCAAAGAGAGTTTCAACAACTAAAAGAAGTTCGTTGTTTTGGATCCTTCCTTTCGTCAAACGGACCGAACCAGGGATAGAATCAGACCGACTCCTAAATGCCTTTCTGGATATTCCTCAATGTCCCGCGCTATTCGCGGAACGTGAGAAGGCGGATGAATAATCATCTGCTTCCGGAAGAAATCGAAGAATTTCTTGGGAATCCTTCAAGATCCATTCTTTCATTTTTTTCTCTGACAGATGGTCAGAACTTTCATCTGGGTTCGAATTCTTCCGAGAGGTCCGGTATAGCTCAGAAAATGTTGAAGCAAGATGTTTCTTTTGTCCTTCCAGGCGATCGAAAAAATTAAAGAAATAGTAATATGTTCATGATAATTACGTATTACAATTCCGTCTCAACAATTCTTCATATTTTATTAGATTCCGCGGATGGGATATGGTTCGAAGGATGAACTGGATATGTACAGTTCCAATAAGATTTTCATTCTTGAACAAAATACATTTTTTGATTTATTTAATATGTTCCATGACCGGACGAGTGCGGATACAGTTGCACCACGATTTTGAATCAGAAGAGAGATTCAAGAAATGGCAGGTCTTTCACTCTATCAATAACCGAGCCGGATCTGGTGTATCATAAGGGGATTTGCCTTTTCTATTGATTCTACGTATTGGATCAAAAACAATTCTTGAATGAGGTATTCAACTCCAGGGATGAAATCGAAAAAGAAATCTTTATTGGTTCTACTCCTGGTTTTTTTATGAAGAGATGAATCTTTTTTCGAAGGATCAGAAAAATTGGGTCCGGTATCTCGCGCGGAATGATTGGAAGATCAAAACCAAAAATAGTGGTATTTGCTAGCAACAACATAATGGAGGCAGTCAATCAATATAGATTTGATCGAAATCTGCATTCAAAATCCAATATAGCACCTATTGGAGTAACATAAGGAAATGTATTGAAACGATTCTTTTTAATGAATAGATCCGATCGGCAACTTCGAATATGGGAATTCAAAGGGATCAAATAGGGAAATGGATACTCTGATTCATAGAACTATAATGATATATCGATCAACCAACATTTATCGAATTTGAAAAAGAGTCAGTTCGTTTCCTCTTATTTTTCTTTCTCGAAACCGAGAGATCCGTGAATCAGGGGATCCTAATGATATTTTTTTTAGATACAAATGTCCAATGGGGAGAAGAAGTTCCGGAACATTTGGAAACATTTCGTTTCTGAGCAGAAGAGCCGTTTAAGAATAGTCTTCGATGATTAGTATTAATTCCATATTCGATTGATTGGTCTGGAGGTTATCGACAAAAAGGATATGTCTAGTCACTTCGTTTCATTTGTCCAAGTTACTTCTCTTTTTGTCCAAGCTTTCTTCTTTTTTGTCTAACTCACTTCCTTTTTTCTTTGTGATTTCGGGAATACCCCCATTCATAGGTCGAGATCCGCGTCTATGATTTGAAGGTCCGAATGATCACTCTGCAAAAGTTTTAGAATCAATAGGTCTTCAATTCGTTCATATCAAAAATTGAAACAATTATAATTGGATGATCATGGTACTTCCCAAAAATCGAAATTATTGTTCAATGGAGGAACAATATCACCATTTTTGTTCAAATAAGATACCAAAGTGGATGATTGACTCATTCCTTACTAGAAATAATGCAGGGAAATCTTTTGATAACAGCGATTTCCTATTTCTCAATGATATCCCACGGATCAGACAATTGGGCTGAAATCCCGTGAACCATTCATCGAAGTTCATGATGTCTTCTTTTTATAAAGAATGTTCGATTTTGAATCACCCAAACCCCCTTTGTTCTATTGTAACAAAAGTTTCCCCCCTTTTTGGGGAAAAGGGCCCCGAAATAAGAATTATGATTTTAGTAGGGGCAATTCCTAATATCTTTTTTCCCGCAAAAAATATTTTTTTGGCGGCGGTAAAAAAAACAGTTTTTTGGAGAGAGTATATTTCCCAAACGAGTCCGGTATTTACATTTATCCCTAAGATTTTCACAAAGTGGTGCCAAAAGGTATAATTTGTACAATTTTCTTTTTGCAATTCGACCCGATCAGCGGTTGTGAGCTATTACCGATCGAGACTTTTTGGGAAAAACACTCTAACAGGGGGGGAAAATAGTAAATTTTGAAAAAAATTTGCCCCTTTTTCCCGTTAAATCTATCTTTCAGAAGGGAAGAATTGTATCAGAAATTCATTTCAATTCAAAAAGGGTTGATTACACCCCATGTTTGGAAAATTTCCCACCGAAAAGAGGAAAAAAAGGGGGTCTTTGTCAAAAGAAATGCGTTGAGAAAAGGGCAGATGTATAAAACCCTTTCAACGAGATAGTGCTTTTTAATCTTAAAGGGATTTTTCCAACTTTAATCCCATGGTTTTTACCTGACGGGTACAAATTTTTAAATTTTGTTTTTTTAGGATATTTTTTCAGATATTGCGTTACTGTAGCGTAAAAAATTTGTATCCTTTTTTTATGTATTATGCATGGATCGATATATATGGGAATTTTCAAAAAAAATTGCGTTTCCCAAAACGGATTGATTTTGAGGTTTTGGTATGTGTTTCCTAATCTTCTTCTGTAAAAAAAAAAATGATTCACAAAAATAATGAGTCACCTTTGATACGACAATTGAGATCCATAGGGGATTCCTTATTAATCCTTTTCTTCTTTTGTTGTAAATATTCGTTCGTACACATCTTCTCTTTTTTTCCCCGAGCCTCTAGTGGGTTAGAGACGAGTGCAAAAAGGGTTTCAAACTTTGATGATTCAATCATACATGATGGGTTGAAAAAACTTTGGATAGGCCCCCAAATTGAATGAATTTTTTTGGGTTAAAAAATTCTTTTAGTTGTTTGGGAAAAAATTGGGGAGATTTCTAGAGAAATACGGGTTTGCTTTGGCGGCAAAGCTATGGGGGGGTGGCCCGTTAGGGGGGCAAATCAATAGCTTAAGAAAAAATTTTTAATATAAATCCATCGTTATTATCGATCTTAATTTACCAAAATCCCATCATTCCACTTTTTTCAAAAAAATACGAGACATCTGGTCATAAAGTAAAAAAGATTATTCATTATAAGAAAAAAAAAAAAAAAAATGAACGGTGATTGGATTGATGTAAAAAAAGAAACCCCGGGGGGGCGCGAACAGTGAAATTTGATTGATGATAAAGAAAGAGAATTCTTGGTTAGTTTTCCACCTTAACGACAGAAAAAAAGTTTTTATCAAATTCTATTGAGTTTGCGCATTTGTGTTTATTTTTCAAAGATTTACTTGGTTATCAATTGATTTAAAAACCGGGGGGCAATTACTTACGATTTTTAGTGCATTTATAAAAAGTATCTAAAGAATATGAGTTTAATACATCTGTTTAGCAGAAAGACGGTACCCTTGCTATTACAGACAATAAATTATTTACAAACCTCGTGTGGGGTAATTGTTTTTTTTCTTCTCATGGAAAACCCTTTTCGCTGCTTGCCTATCCCCCCCTCGGGGATTTTAAATGTGGGGTTTTATAGGAATGGACGTTATTTTTGGTCAAATACTAGCGACAAATCCAAAGTTCCCTTTTATTAAAGTATTCTGAACAAGTTTCCCGGTAACAAGCCTAGGGGTTTTTTTATTGATGTATCGATATTTAGGGTGGGGAAAATTTAGGATAGTGCGTATTGATCGTGGGGCCTTGATACGGGGCTGGAGCTTTAACTATGATAATGGCTAACTAGGATATGAATGCCCGGAAAAAGCCCTTTTTTTTATACCCTTAATTCGAATTAGCAAAGAATGTTCCTTGCATAAAATTTGGGTTCCAAATTCATGATCTGGGTGTGAATGGTCGAATTACTTAAACCCCCGGTTTTGGTGAAAAATATTTTGGGATTTTGAAAGATGTTCACTAAAATATTCTTGTTATGCCGATCATATTCCCCAAAAGTGGATCCCGTCTAATGGCCCAATAAATTAAATAAATGATTAAGAACGAAGGTTTTATTCCACAAAACGAAAGCATTTTTTACCCTTTCATATATAGGGGTTTTTTTTAAAAGAAATGGGCCCTACTAAAGGATTGGGTCCATAACCAAAGGGTTCCCTTGTCGAGATCTTGTAGCACTTAACAAGAGGGCCCCATCGATTAGTATTCAAGAAGAAAAAAATTTTTTAGACCTAATACATTTGTCTGTTTTAGACAAACTTTGGGGTTTTCGATCCCGGGAAGGTCGGTTCAGGATTTTTGGGGTCTTTTCTATCATATAGGAAGGGTGTTGGGACAAAAAGTTTTTCTAAGTAATTGCCCCCAAAATCCCATATCTATCTATAGAAAAAGAAATATGTAACGAAAAGGGGGTTCTTTTTTTTTCCCAAAAGGTATTCGCCTTTGGGGAAAAGCATGAAAAATTAAGTATTCTTTTCCCTTTTTAGTTGTTTGCCCGGATTGACGCCAAAAACTTTGGTCTTAGGATCCCATGAAAAAAAAGGGATTTTTTCTTAGGACCGTTTGGAAAGATTCTGATTAGTTCATGGATTAGAAGTTTGGAAAGGGGTTGGGGGATCTGCGGACAGAAAAAGATTGCATCAGTTTGATAATGATCGGTTTACATTTTTCTTCGGCCCAACCCAAGGAAACCCCTTTGATTTATGCAAAAGGGTTTTTCTTGTGACGAGATTTTCTATGAAAATAGAAACGGAGTTTGAGAAGGGGGGGGGAGAAGGAGCCCCGGCCCGCAAAAGATAGAGGAGGCTTTTAATCATTAGTTTGGGCTCCGATAGGGGGCGTTGGGGCTTTTATTTGTTTGATCGAAAGGCCAATGAATTGGGTTTTCCCCTATGGGCCCAGGTCATTTCGGGGCAAGGGATATTTAGTGAAAGGATGAGCTTAAGAAAATGTTGGGTTTTTGAGAGGGGAAACCTGCAGTAAGACCGAAAGATTTAAAGAACAAGGCTTTTTCGAATAACCCAATTCATTTGGGCCCCTGCAAAATCCACTCTTTTTTTTTTAAAGATCCCCCTTTGTTCTGTGTTTTTAAATCGGAATCTTTGCGATGAAAAAGATGTAAAAAAAGGGCTTCTTTTTCCCAAAAAGAGACCCCCACATTATAATAAAACCGGTTTATAAGGTTTAGCAAAAAAGCCTTGAATTTTTGACACGCCAGGATCGAACCAATAGTTTATCTAAGGATTTTTCCGTTTAATACCCATCCGAGAGTTATCAGAAATTAAAAATTGTTCTATCAACGGGGTTTTTGATCAATGAAAAAGCTTTTTTGAGAAAAAGATGGCTTTTCCGGTGAAATGAAAATGGGGTTATGGAAATTAAAAAGGGTTTTCCCCATTGTTGGGAAAAATATGTGGCCTGAAATAGGGATTAAGTGGAACAGTTGACTGAGTGGTGGTGTTGAAACCTTTTCTTTTATTTGGGGGCCCCTTAGCCCCAGGGGAAAAATAGGGAAAGGAAAAATTTGAATCTTAGTAAAAACACATGTATGGTGGTATGAACTGTAAACAAAAATTTTTGCAGGAAAAACCCGGCTTTCTCATACTAAAAAATTTTCCCATTAATGAAAGTTTGGAAAAATTAGAAAAAAAAATAGCTGTGGAGAAAAGGTTTTTATTTCCTAAAAATTTATTGGGTTTAAATTTAACTGAATAACTAAATAAAAAAGATAGTTTTCTTTCGTTCAGGGCGTGGAGCCAAATTTGGGAAAATTATAGGATAATTTTTAAATTCCCGTGACCCAGTAATTTGAAAATTTTTTTGTTCCGGGGGTTTTACTATTCAGCCAAAAAGGGATGTATTCTTTCGGTAGGCCGAAGGGAAAAGGGGGGGGAAGCCCAAAAGGGTTTATTAATTCCCCGCAAAGAGGAATTTTTGGGAACGGTCCAAAATAGAATGGGTAAGCGTAAACCCGAAAAGGCTATTTATTCTTTCGGCGGGTTCGGGCGGTTTTACAGGGTTTCAGTATCAACTACCCCTGTTTAGATTTTTTGAAGGGGGGGGGTGCAGGGGGAATTTTTAACGGGTCTATTCATGTATAGGGAAAATCGCCCGATTTGTGCAGGCCGAAATTTTAATCCAAAAATCTTGGTATATCAATTCGACTCGATCCCAGATTTTATTGAATTGTTTCAGAGTTTCTAATATTTTTGCTTGAAGAGGTGAACCCCACGTTTAGAGAGATTTTGAGTCTCGGTGTCTCTTTTTCACCACCAGGAACGTGAAAGTGAATCGTATTCCTGAATTGATTTTTATTAGTGTGATGTATGGAAAATTTGACAAAAGGGGAAATGTTGGAGTATTTTTTGATTGGTCATGTCTATAGGCCAAATGGACTTTCCTTTCTTCGATTTGAATTAAAGGAGATATTTTATAATTTAATATTTTATAAAGAAAAAGGGGAAAAAAATATTTATTTAAAAGAAACCAAAGGGTTTATTTGGGTCTCAAATCAATTTAAAGGGTAGATATTGAAAAAGGGGGCGTTTTCGCCTTCTAATCCGAAATGGATGTAACGAGTGGGATCCATTATGTAAACAATGTTTTTTTTTAGAAGCTGAAGACCCTTTAAAATGAGAATTATAAAACCTATTCGGTCCGGTATGGAATGAACTTATAATCTGGAATCGATTCGTTTCATAGATTATAGTTTTTAAGTTATAACCTCCCTTTCCCCGGCGGAAAAACTTAATTCTTTGTTTCCCAGTTAGTAAGGGATTTGAAATATATTTTGATTTAGAACAAAAAAAGGTATCCTGAGCAATTGCAATTTGGGTTCTTTGATATTTTGGTATAGTAGATGCTATAAAAAAATACAAATATAAATTCGATGGAATTGTTTGATTTAAAAGGGGATTTATAATTTCGAGGGGGGGTTAATTTTTTGGTTTGTCAGAAATTAAAAAATTGATTTTTTTTAGTTTAGTGATAAAAAAAACCTCGAAAGGAGCCTATAAAACCAAAAAGTATGGGCCCTGTGCCACCCCAAAACCAGAAAAGGGTTTTTAAAAACCTGTGTGGGGGAAAGACCCCCGGGATGGACATAGGGTAAAGAGGAGACAAAAAAGGATTTCGGAAAATCCTGAATAATCTCAAATGTTATAGTTGGGGTCGTAGAAAAAAATTTAAGCAAGCAAATTTCTAGATTTTGGGTATAGACAGTATAAGTTATCATGCTCGCATACCCAAACATTTGAGTCTCAAAAAAGGATTCAATAATTACTATCCGTTTTGCCCCCTAGGACGAATTGCAAGATCGATCTGTTTTTTGTTAAATAGCAATGGGGACCCCCAATATATGCTAAAAATAGTGGATTTCCGAAAAAGATGATTTCGTTTGATGAAAATTTAAAAAGATATCAAAAATTTTTCCCGGTGGTGAAGCTGAAGAGCTACTTTAAAGGGAAAAGAAAGAAAGAACGACGGGAGGGGAGAGTCGAGTCGAAAAGAGGTTTCCCTCACTTTTTCTTCTTTTCAAACCTGCATGGATTTCTTTCCCCGCCGGCCCCTATATAAAAAAAAAACTATTTCTTTTTTTTTGATTACCTTCCTCGCGTAGTTAGCCGATCGTTTTTTAAAAAGGTTTTTAAAATTTAACTTTTCGGGGAAAACCCTTATCAGTGTTGGGGAAACTGATTTTTTTTAATCTTTCGACTTGGGTTCGGGGGAGAAAGTCAGAAAGTTTGAGAAATGAAATTTGATTTGATTCGTTTAAATCCCATGAGATGACATTTAGGGTGACCTTTTGTCGACGGATGTTATTACATTGTGTCTTGAAGGATGAGAACCAATTGTAGTTTCTACCCCGAAAATTAAGTATTGTATACGTTTTTTCCGACCTTTGGGGAAACTCCCTTTAAATAACCAATTGAAAAAAGGTTGTTTATCATAAGAGTTGGGTTTTTCCCTGCCCCTGTTTTTCCTTATTTTTTTTGAAAAAGAAAAAGTTCTGTTTGGGAGTGGGGATGCTTTTTTTTGATGTCCATGGAGTTTTTAAAAAATTCAAAACTCCAGAAATGGGGTAGAATTATCGGACGAACCCCACCTTATTAGTCGGGTCCCTTGATGGAAGGGGTGGGGAAAGCTGAATAATTTTCCACCCGTGAGAATATAAGCGCATTGAAATTTGGGGAGATTTAATTTGTGTTTGATAAGAATTCATTTTCTTGAAGTCGATTTCCCCCCGGGTGAACATAAGCCCAAAAGAAACTGAACCGAATAGAAAAGCTTGCCCCCCCCTGGTAAAATTTAAGTGACCTTAGACCGTAATTTTTGGTAAATTCCCGATATTTGGTAGGGCATAAAAGAAAATTTGGAGTACAAAGGTAATTAAAAACGTTGAGCATAAAAAATTTTAGGTCTGTTTAAAACGTCAGAAATTGTTTTTTAGCCCTTTAGTATCAAAGTTTTCTCGGATAGAAAGGGAAAAATAGAGTTGAAAAATAGTTAAAATAAGAAATTGAAGGTTTTTGTTGAAATTGTTCGTTTGGGGAAAAATTTTCCGAAAGAAATCATAGGTTTTTCCCCCATGGAACAATGGGGGCCCTTTGCTCTTAAAATTGTTGAAGAGATTAATAAAAGGTATATCTTTTTTCTCAGGGGGGTTGATTCTCGAAGAAAAATTTGGCCAAAAAATTTGGAACATTCTGGGGGGAAAAAAAAAATTTCCTTTGAAGAGAAGCAAAAGAAAGGTTTCATAAAATTTTTTCGTAGAAGGAAATGAGGTTTTCATTCTGTACATGCCCGATTGAAATTTGTAACCGCTCTCCCAAAAAAATTTAAAAATTTTTGAACTTTTATTTTGGAAAGGAATATTTACGGAATCCCCTGAATGGATCAAAAACCCATTCCCTGGATTTCCCGGATTTTTTCTTATTTTAAGCAAACCCCCCAGAGGCTTAGTTGTCCCGATTTATGTTTTTATTTTCGTTTCTTTTTTTTTTTTGAGAAAAATTCGTCAATTCCCATTCTTTTTTTTCTATTGGTTCTTTTTCCCTCGGATATATGGATCCCGGATTTGTGGGCTATATAGATTTGCTCTGGATTAAAGAAATGCGCAAAAGCTTATTGGCCCCTGCCTTTATGAGTTTTTCCCTTTTTTTCGTATGGGATTTGCGCATCCCCTAATTCGGGGAATTAATTTGAAAGTATTTCGACCCCGGGGTTTTCGGGTGCCCCCAAAACCCAAGAATGGCAAATGCCTTTTTTGTGTGGATCCCATTTCAATGGGAAAAAAAAAAAAAAATTTTAAATCGATTTGCCCACCGTCCTTTCTTTTATGCGATTCGGGAGTTACTTCCAGTATTGTTGAGAAAGGATGTGGGGTTGTTTGTTTTTGTTTTAATTCTTTTTTTGGGTGATAGATAATTTGATAAGCCAAAGATTTTTTTCCCTGTTTCAAAATACGGTTAACCACATGTTAACTAATCGATTACGTAAATTGGATCGATTTTGAAAGTTTTTTCTTCTGCAGTACCTCGACGTGCATGAGCGGGGAAAGGGATTCAAGAATCAGTTTTCTTTTTTAAGGGCTAAAATCATTTATTTTGGCTTTTTGACCCCAATTGTAGGGGGATCTCGAAAGATTTAAAGGGAAGTTTCCCCCCTCCAAGCCGTACATAGGGACTTCATCGAATACGGCTTTCCACGAATTCTATATGTATCATGGATCGAGTATGGAATTCTGTTTACTCACTTTAATTGAGTACCGTTTCCCCCTTTCCTGCTAGGTTTGGGAAATCCTGTATTTTACATATCCATACGATTGAGTCCTTGGGTTTCCCAAAAATAGTGTAAAAATAAAAAGAAGTGCTTCGAATCATTTGCTATTTGACTCGGACCTGTTCTAAAAAAGTCGAGGCATTTCGAATTTTTTGGGGGGGGACACGGACAAATTTCAGGGGAAAACACCTCTGAATTATTTCCATATTGGACCTTGGGACTTTAATAAGTTCCGAATCGAATCTCTTATGAAAGAGATCTTTTTGTATCAGGTTGCCTGCTCCAGGTCCCTTACGAATTTCGTTATTGGGTAGCCATACACTTCACATGTTTTCTAGCGATTCACAGGGTATCATCAAATGATACAAGTCTTGGATAAGAATCTACAAGGGCACTAGAACGACCCCCCCCTTGTTGACGATCCTTTACTCCAAACAGCATCTAGGGTTTCCTCGAACAATGTGATATCTCACACCGGGTAAATCCTTAAACCCTTCCCTCTTACTAAGACTACAGATGTTCTTGTAAATTTATGGCCAATACCAGGTTTTAAGCAGTGATTTCCAAATCCAGAGGTTAATCGTACTCTGGGCAACTTTACGTAAGGCAGAGTTTGGTTTTTTTGGGGTGATAGTGGAAAAGTTTGAAGAAAGTCACCCTTACTGCCACTCTACCAGAACCGTACATGAGATTTTCACCTCATACGGCTCCTGCGTTCAATTCTTTCGAAGTCATTGGGTCTTCTTTCCTCGTTCGGGGAATCTCCTCCTTCTTCCCACTCCGTCCCGAAGAGTAACTAGGGACCAATTTCAGTTACGTTTTCATGTTCCAATTGAAACACTTTCCATTTTTGATTATTCTCAAGGAGAAGATTATTCTTTTTACCAAACATCTTGCGGATCCAATCACGATCTTTATAATAAGAACAAGAGATTTTTCTCGATCAATCCCTTGCCCTCTTCTTGAGAATTGAAAGATCTTTTCAAATTTGAATTTGCTCATTTGAAATCTGGGTTTCTTTACTCAATTTTATTTATCTTTTTTTATTATTTTTCCCTTTTTTTTATTTCTTTTTTTATTCCCTTGTATTCCTTAAGTCCATAGGTTTGATCCCGTAAAAATCTGACCCATTTTCTATTGAGCGGGGGTAAAATAAATCAGTTGATTTTTGATCAAAAATATATGTGAGTGAAATTTCGGTTTTTTTTTCTTTCTCTACCCACGTTACGTTTGAATCAATAGAGAACTTTTTTCTGTTCTGTATGAATCGATATTTTTCCCCTTCCAATTCCTTTCCCATACCTCCAAGGAAAATCCCGTATTGATTCCCAAAATTAAAGGGTTAGTGTGAGCTTATCCCTGCGTTATGCACTCTTCGAATTTGGAATCCATTTCTGAAAGATTGGGTTTCGTGCTTTTGGGGGGTCTTCGAGATCCTTTCATGACATGTTGTGTTGAAAGGGATATTATATGATCCCATCGATTTCGCGGTAGCAACGGAACCGAAAGATACGAAAAGAAGTTCTTTTCAAATTTATTGTATTTTCTTTCTATCTATAGGATTAAGTTGTGATCCCCGGTTTTGTGAGTCCTTTTTCGTGTTCACTTTTTGGCACCAGTCTACATTTTGTCTCTGTGGACCGGGGGAGATAAGGAGGCTCAGCGGGAAGAGGATTTTATCCTGAGAGAAGAGGGGAATCAACCTCTTTCAAATATAAAAAACGGATTCTGGCAATGCAATGTAGTTGGACTCTGTGTTGATACGAATGAAATCATCCTTTCCGCGGAGGTCAATCTTTTTCCCGCTAGTAAGGGGGTAGCAAGTTACAAAATTTTTGTTTCGGGATTTTATTACTATGAAATTCATTTAAAAGAAGTAGTTAATGTGGGGTTACCATTATCTTTTTGTAGTGACGATTTTTGTATGTGTTCCCAAGAAAAGAAAAATGAATTTGTCCAATTTTTCGGGGTCTCAAAGGCGCGCGGAAAACATCAAACTTTTTGAATGGAAAAAAGATTTAACTACAGTTCCCTTTGGAAATGGTAAGATCTTTGGCGCAAGAAGAAGGGTTGATCCGTTTTCATCGTGACTTGGTTTGATTTCCCATTCTTTTTTTTTGAATACCGCTTTCCTATTTCCGTATCGAAATAGAACATGCTGAGCAAATTTTCTTCATAACCTGCTTGATTTTAGATCGGGAAAAAATCGTAGGTTTTATGAACCATGTATTATGGTCGAATCCGTATTCAATCCTATTTCCGATTTGGGGCGGTTGACATTGAATCCCAAATTTTTTTATTATTTTGTATCCGTATTAGTGCGAACGAAGGCTTTCAAGTTGTTCAAGATTAGTGGCGTTGAGTTTTCGACCCCCTTTGTCTTAGGATTAGTCAGTTTATTTCTTTTCTGATGGGAGGGGGAAGGATATAATCAGCGGCAGAGTGTCACTTGACGTGGTGGAAAGTCATCAGTTCGAGCCTGATTTATCCTAAAACCAATGCGAGTTTTTCTTTTGACTTACTCCCCGAATGAGAATGGATTTAAAAGGCTCGTGGGATTGACGGAGGGGGTAGGTATGGTATATTTCTGGGAGCGAACTCAGGGCCCAATATGAAGCGCCTGGGAAAAGGTTTACCCCTTGGGAATGAAGGAAAATTCCGAATCCGCTTGTTTTCGAAAAAAGGAAATATAGTAATGCAACTATGAATCTCATGGAGAGTTGTTTGGTCAGGATAAACCCTGGCGGATGTAACACATGAAGTGGACGGGAAGGGTTTTTCCCGTGGCGGACGGGGAGAAACGCGTAAAAACCTCCCCTTGGGGGGAACACAGCTGAAACGGCTGCTAATCCCCGTGGGGGAGAAAAAGGGGAAATCCCCCCGAGGAGGGCCGGTTGATTAGCAGTTGGTGAGGCTGCTTCCCAAGGCGATGATCAGTAGTGGTCCGGGGAGGTGATAGCCAACTGGGGATGAGAACGGCCCAGACCCTCGGGAGGCAGAGGGGGGGAATTTTCCGAATGGGCAAAAGCCTGACGGAGCAATGCCGGGGTGGAGGTAGAAGGCCCCCCCGGTCATGAACTTTTTTCCCCGGAAAGAAGAAGAAATGACGGTATCTGGGGAAAAGCATCGGTAACTCTGTCCCAGAGCCCGGTAAACAGAGGATGAAAGCGTTATCCGGAATGATTGGGGTAAAGCGTTGTAGGGGGCCCTTTTTAAGTCCGCCTTCAAATCCGGGGGCTAAACCCCTGGACAGGCGGGGGGAAATCCAAGTGGAGTAGGTGGGCAGAGGGAATTTCCGGTGGAGCGGTGAAAAGTGAAAAAGAACCACCAACGGCAAAACCTCTGGGGGCCCGCACTAAATGAGAGAGAAAGCTGGGGGAGCGAATGGGTTAGATCCCCAGTGTTACCCGAAAAAGGGGATCTGGGCGCGTGGTCGACCCGGCGGCTGTAGCTAAAGCGTTAAGTATCCCCCCTGGGGTACGTTCGCAAAATGAATAAGGAATTGACGGGGGCCCCCAAAAAGCGGTGGGATGTGGTTTATTTTGATGCAAGCGAAGACCCCTTTCAGGGTTGAAATGCCCCGAAACCTCTTTTAAAGAGAGGTTGCCTTCGGGACGCGGCACAGGTGGTGCATGGGGTGTCGTCGCTGTGCCCTAAGGTGGGTTTGGGGTTTAAATTCCCGAACGGCGCAACCTCGTGTTTAGTTGCCCCCGTTGAGTTTGGAACCCCGAAGATGCCGGTGATAAGCCCGGGGAGGTGAGGATGAGTCAATTTATCTGCCCCCTTTTTGCCCCGGCGACACACGTGCTAAATGGCCCGGGCAAGGGTCGGATCCGCGAGGGTGAGCTAACTCAAAAAACCGTCCCCAGTTGGTTGCGGTGAATCGCCTGCATGAAGCCGGAATCGCCCCTAATCGCCGGCAGCCTACGGCGGTGAATTCGTTTCGGGCCTTGTACCACCGCCCTACATATGGGAGTGGCCTGCCCGAAGTCTTCCTTAACCCCAAGGAGGGGGTGCCGAAGGCAGGGTAGTGATGGAGTGAGTCGTTTAAAAAGGGAGCCCTACTGGAAGGTGCGGTGGATCACCCCCTTTTCAGGGGAGCTAATGCTTGTGGGTATTTTGGTTTTTAATTGCTTTACACCCCAAAAAAGGCGAGTAACTGAGTTAAACTTTGGGGGACGGAAGTTTCTTTCGTTTCTCGGCGGGGAGTAAGACCAAGTCATGAGTTATTTCCTAGGTCGAAAAGTTGATAGGGTCCCCCTTTTTTCCCTCCCCTTTCCTTCCGCGTGGCGGGCATGGGGGCGAAAAAAAGAAAGAGGGGGGGGTTTCCTTTTTGCTTTTGAAAAAGCGGGGCCCCCGGGGGGGGCCCCCACGCGGGCTTTAGTCAGTGGTGGGGCCCCCCCTGATTATTGCGTCGTTGTGCCCGGGCGTGAGGGTTCGGCCCCCAGGGGTAGTTAAAGTGCTATTGGCCCGACCCCGGAGGGGTTTGGGTCTTCCCAAGGGAAAATTAGCATGGCGTATTTCCTGGGTTTGAACCCGGGTTGAAACCAAAACCCCCCCTAGGAGGATGTGGGGGGATTTGGGTGAGATCCAATGTAGATCCAACTTTTAATCAATCGTGGGGACCCGGGCCCGGGCGGGGGGGAAACCCCTATGGTCCTCTTTTCAGAAATCCCTCACCCTTTTCAGGTATGGACAGTATCTCTCGAGCCCGTTTAGGTTGGCCCCAATGGGAAAATAAAATGAGCACCTAAAACGTATTTCCCGCAAGAAACGAGATGCCCCTTTCATTCTGGGGTGCGGAGGGATCTCCCTTCGAGCTTTTTTTCAGTTTTTTCCGGAGGTCTGGGAAAGCTGCAATCAATCGGTTTTCAAACCCCCCTTCCCCAAAAGGAAGAAGTAAAATTTTTTTTCCTTTCGAGGGCCCAGGATTTTGGAAATTAGCGTAAGAAGATGCTTGGCTGATAAATATCATTCTTGGTTTTCCCCCCCCCAGCATTTACGAATAGTGTCATGGATGTGTTTTTTATTATTTCCTTGATGAAATGGGGCAGGTTTAAAAAAAGGATTTAGGGTTGGGGTTTGGGGCCCGGAGGGTCTTTTTAACGTTCTTTTTTTTTATGCAGTTTTTTCACAAAGACTGCATGGAAGGAAAAAGGGGGGGGGGAAAAACATTGGGGGGGCCAGTAAACGGGAGTTGTATGCTGGGTTCGGAAGGATGAATCGCCCCCGAAAGGGAATCTTTGATTCTCCCCAAATCGGTTGGCCGTAGGTGCGAGATTTACTTCACGGGCGAGGTTTGGTTAAAACCCGGGTTCCCCCAGTGCCCCAAGGAAAAAAAGAATGAAGGCATTGACCCCTTCATGTGTCCCTTGGTCGGGGGGAATAGCTCATTTGGGTTTGGCTCCGTCTTGCATTGGGTCGTTGCGATTACGGGTTGGATGTCTAATTTAGGCGGTATGATAGTATTTTGTAAAACCATGGTCTTTTTCTAAGTAATGGGGAAGGGACCAAAAACGGGGCCAATGAAAGATCTTTGGACAAAGAGGGTGTAAGAACGTAGAGGGGTAGGAGGGCATTTGGGTTTCAATCTAGTATGGATGTACAGGACGGTAGTTGGACCCGGGCTCTTAGGGTCCCTCCTGGGACCCCTGGGAAGGATCAATTTGGGCCCCTTTGCGAAAAGCTTGATGCACTATCCCCCTTCCCCCCCTTTTTTTTAACAAAATTTTTCCCCCTCCAAAAAAAAACCCATGGACCGACCCCATGTCTCCCCCCCGAAGAATACGAGAAACCCAAGGACGCTTCGGCACCAGGGGTCGGGGGACGACCTTATTTTTCCCGTTAATAAGTGGAACGCATTAGCTCCGCTCTTAGGTTGAGCAGAAAGGGGTGGAGAAGGGAAATACTTTTTAAACCCCCAGCTTTTTAAAGACCAAGAGTCGGGGGAAAGGGGGGGGGGAAAGCTTCCGTTCCTGGTTTCCTGTCCCGGATCCCCGGAACCACAGAAACCTTTGTTAGATTTGGGGTTCCCTCGATTTGAGATTTTTTAGAAAAGTTTTCTTTGGAGGGGCACGTACGATGAAAGGGGGTAAGTGTGTTCGGGGGGGGTTATTTCTATCGTTGGGCCCCTTTGGTAGAATCGCCGGGGGGGCCGAGAGGCGGTGGTTTACCCGGGCGGATGTCGCGGTTCGGTCCGCCCTTTTCCCAAATCGGAACTTAGCCATGAAGTATATGATAGCACCCCAATTTTTTTTTTTTTTTTTTGATTCGGCAGTTCGATCTTGATTTTATTCTTTGGGCGTGATAAGCCTTTCCCTTTAAACGCATAGATGGATAGCCTTAAAGTTAAGGGGGGTTTTAAACGGGGGAAAGGTTACGGTGGATAATAGGCCCCGAGACGAGGAAGGGCGTAGTAAGCGACGAAATGCTTCGGGGGGTTTAAAAAAAGCGTAGTTTGGAGTTCCCCATTTGGTCAACCCTTTTGAACTGCTGTGAAAACCTTTGGGGAGGCAAGAGGGAAAAATGGCGAACTGAAACTTTAGTCCAGAGGAAAAAAAGCAAACGATTCCCCTAGTAGGGGGAGCGAAATGGGAGCAGCCTAAAGTGGGAAAAAGGGGTTGGGGGAGAAAACAAGGTCGTGCTCTAGCGAAGCAGTGGGTGCTGCCCCCAGATGGGGGTTGTCAGTAGCCCAAAGCTCACTTTGTTACGTTGACCCAGTAGCGGGGCACGTGGAATCCCGTGTGAATCGCAAGGGCCACCTTTCAAGGCTAAATACACCCGGGTGACCGATGCGAATAGTACGTGAGGGAAGGGTGAAAAGAACCCCCCTCGGGGAGTGAAATAGAACATAAACCGTAAGCTCCCCGCAGTGGGGGAGACCAGGGCTTGCCGCGTGTGTTGAAGAATGAGCCGGGACTCATTTGGAGTGGTTGGTTAAGGGAACCACCGGAGCCGTAGGGAAAACGGGGGTCTTCATAGGGAATTGTCATGCTTTTGGACCCCAAAACCCGGGGAACTTTTTCCCGACCGGATAAACTTGGGTAAAAAAGTGGAGGTCCGAACCGACTGATGTTGAAGATTCGGGATGAGTTGTGGTTAGGGGTGAAATGCACTCAAACCCCAAGTAGGGGTTTTCCCCCCGAAATGCGTTGAGGCGCAGCAGTTGACTGGACTTTTTAGGGTAAAGACTGTTTCGGTGCGGGCCGGAGCGGTCCCAAATCAAAGGGCCAAATCTGAATATAGATATGCCCTCAAAAAAATTTTAGGGGTCAAGGTTCCAGTGAGACGATGGGGGATAAGCTTCATCGTCGAGAGGGAAACACCCCGGTTCACCAGCAAAGGGCCCCCTAAATGCCCGTCAGTGATAAGGGGTTTGGGGTGCAGAGACACCCGGAGGTTTGCCTGAAGAGCCCCCTTGAAAGTGGTATGTACTGATCGAGCGCTTTTGGGCCCAAAAGAGAAGGGGGCTAAGCGATCTGCCGAAGCTGGGGGGATGAAAAAATGAATGGTAGGGGAGCGTTCCCCTTAGAGGAAAGCCCCCGGAGAGCAGGGGTGGCGAAGGGGAAAGGGCGGGGAATGTCGTTGAGTACGAAACTTTGGTGAGAACCAATCCCCAAAAAATAGGGTTCCTCCCAAGTTCGTCCACGGGGGGTGAGTCGGGGCCCAAAGATCGGGCCCGAAAGGCGTAGTCGAGGGACAACAGGTGAATTTTCCCTGTAAACCCCCTTGTTGCCCCGAGGGGGAGGAGGCTAGGTTAGCCAAAAGAGGTTATCGGTTCAAGGGACGAAGGTGTTGCTTTTTCAGGGTAAAGAGGGGGTAGGGGAAAATTTCAGCAATGTTCGAGTACAGGGCTACGGCGCTGAAGTACCCAAGCCATACCCCAGGAAAAGTCGACGACCTCAACAAAAGGGAAACCTTGTACCCGAACCGACAAGGTGGGTAGGAGAGGAAAACCTGGGGGCGCGGGGGACAACTCTTTTAAAGGGAAACTCGGCAAAATCCCCGTAATTCGGGAGAAGGGGTCCTCAAAAAGGGGTCCCCCCCCCCCCCCCCCCCCCCCCCCCCAGTAAACGGGCCCCGGGCGACTGTTTCCCAAAAAACCCAAAGGTCCCCGAAAGTCGAAGCCCATGTAGGGGGGCTGACGCCGCCCAGTGGGGGAAGGTCAAGGAAGTTGGTGATGATGAAGGGAGCCGGCGCCGAACCCCCGGTAAACGGGGGCCGTAACTAAAACGGTCCAAAGGAGCGAATTCCTTGTGGTAAGTTCCCCCCGCAGAAAGGCGTAACGATCTGGGCCTGTTCGGGGAGACTGGGGGTGAAAAGACATGTTTGTGAAGATGCGGACTCCCTGACCTAAAAAGAAAGCCCTTGAAGTTTATGTTCCGGGGATGGTTTTTTCTTGGGGTTTTCCCTGCGCAGCTGGTGGAAGGCGAAAAAGGGCCCCCTTCCGGGGGGGCCCAAAGCCATCGTGGAACCTCTGGAAGAGAAAATTTTAAACCCTTGTGTCAGGACGGGCCCAAGGGCAGTTCGGGTAAAAGGTTTCTATGGGGGTGGGCCCTCCAAAAGGTAACGGAGGCGTGGGAAAAAGGGTTCCCCGGGCCGGAGGAGTTGGCCCCGAGTGAAAGGCAGAAGGGAGTGACTGCCCAAAACCCACCCCTGAGAGGGCGAAAGTGGGCCCTTTGTGTCCGACGGTGCCCGGGGGAAGGCCCTCGCTCAACGGATAAAAGTTACTTAGGATTTAAAAGGCTGAATTTTTCCCCCGAGTACATCGAGGGAAGGGGTTTTGGATCGGGTGTCGGTTTCGACCCGGGGCTGTAGTATGTTCCAAGGGTTGGGCTGTTGCCCCTTTTTTTGCGGTGTGAGGGGTTCAGAATCGTGAGACAATCGGGCTAAAGGGTGGGGGTTAGAGCATTTGGAGGATTTTTAATAGAAGGCCGGGAAAGGAAGACCCCTGGTGTACCCGTTATCGTGCCCCGGTAAACGTGGGTAGCCCAAATGCGGGCGGTTAAAATGTAAAGTCAAAATTTGCAAGCCAAACCCCCGATGAGTGCTTCCCATTCGATTCCCCGGAGGGCCCCCGGTTGCACAGCCGAGCAGCGAGGGTTCTCTGCCCGCGGGGATGGGCGCAGAAATTTTTAGAATTTCCCAAAAAAAGGTCCGGGGGGACGAGCCGTTTTTCATTACGATAGGTGTCAAGTGGAATGCAGTGATGTATGCGTGAGGCATTACGAAACCGGGAGATTGAACCCTTTTTTTACATGGGGCCCGATCAATTCGACCCGGATTTTTCCATCTAAATTTTTATTTTCAACTCTTTTACAAAAAAAACCAAAGTTGCCCCCCCCTTTTAATCCGGGATGGGGAAAGGGGGGGTTTGGTGTCCCTTAGCAAAAATTGGGGTCAAATCATGTCATATGTTTTTTATGTTTTTTCGTTTTGGTTCGATTCTGGTGTCCTGGGGTAGAGGAACCCCACCAAACCATCCCGAACTTGGTGGTTAAACTCTCTGCGGTGACGATACTGTTGGGGAGGTCCTGCGGAAAATAGCTCGACGCCAGGATGATAAAAAGCTTATACACCTCTCATTCTTTATTACTACTTTTTGAAAATAGAGAAAAAAATGAATAGGTCGTTTTATTCAAAACACCAATTATGAAATCCCTTCTCTCAACTTCACACCTCCCGGAAACGCACCGTTATTATAGAGAAGAAGTCGCTTTCACATCTTCTTAACGAAATGGCTGGGAGAGGAAAGGTTACTTTTTTTTTTTTTAGGGTACTCCCGGAACAGATTCCAGTGGAGGGGGTGGGAGTGACGGGGCGGGCCTGTTGCTCAGGGAGTAGAGCCGTGGCTACGAACCACGGTGTCGGGGGTGCTAATCCCTCCTCGCCCACACCGCTCAAAAGGGAAGGACCTTTCCTATGGGGGTATGATCGGGATAGCGGACCCATGGCATGGTACTGGGTGTGGGTCTTTTGTCGAAATGAAATGGTTGCTTTCTTTTTTATTTAATCATTGGGCTAAAAAAATAAAATAAATTCCGCATATTTTTTTTGTTTTACGCCTCCTAACTCTTTCTCAGCCAGGCTTGGTCAAAAATAGCAGAGCAAGTAAAAGTAATAGTAGATAGCAAAAAATGCGTTCCTCGTCTTTAATATTTTTGCTCGCGTAATTGTGGCCTCTTTTTATGGGGGAATCGATAACTGCATCTTTGATGCACGTGCTAGTTACATCTGAGAATTTCTTAAAAAAAAATTGGCTAGTTGTAAATAGCCCCAGGACTATGGAACAAGGGGTTATCGGACCTACACCGAGATATGCGGTGATTCTCAAATATCGAAGAACAGAATGTGATACTGATGAGATAGAATGCAATAAAAACAAAGACACAGGGAACGCAGGGGGTTACTTACTCTTAAACGGTCAAAGCGATCCCCTTTAATTCTGAAATTCGGAATAAATCAAATCTCCCCAAGTAGGATTCGAACCTAGACAGTCAGTTAACTAGCCGAACCGCTCTACACTGAGCCTACTGAGGAGGGGAAACAACGGAGATTTCGATCTCATAGAGTTCAATTTCCGTTCTCAAATCATAAGTCAATATGAGCTCGAAGTTTCCTTCGTAACTCCGGAACTTTTATTTTTTTTTTTTTTTTTTTTTATTCGTAGTGGCTCCGTTCCATGCCTCATTTCATAGGGAACCTCAAGTGGCTCTATTTCATTATATTCCATCCATATCACAAATTTCCTTTTTTTAATATTTCCCCTTTTGGGGTCATTGACATAAGGATGTGGTTTTGAGTCATATTTTCTTTTTTTTATATAGGGAAAAAATTTAAAAAAACATCATATAATAAACCCCGAAATTGAAAAAAAGAAAAGAAAAAAGGGGGGGTTTGTGAGTTTTGAAATCTTTTTACTAGGAATTAGTATCCTTATGCATGAAATAATCAATTGGCGTTTGGGCGGACTTATTATGGATTTCTGACCCATTCTCCATTTGGGCCCCCTTATCTTTCCTTCTCCGAGCTCGGGGGGATGGAAAAAGGAGAAGAAGGAACCGGAAGAAAGGTATCGCAACAACGGGTTTTATTGCGGGAAGCTCATGATGTTATTTTTTTATCTATTATGCGCCTCTGCATCTAGCATTGGGTAACCCCATACAATAAAAAATCCCAGCTCTTTCCCAAATTTTTTTTATTTTTTGGAACAATCCAAAAAAATTTTTGATTTTTGGATCTTTCTCAGAAATTCAATGCGTAATCTTAGCATTCAATGTGTATTTTCCCCCAAAAAACTATTTTTCAATTATTCAACCATTTTTTTTTACCAAGTTCAATGTTTTTCCCCGTTAGTCAAATTTATATGTTTCGATGCAACAAAAAGATGTTTTTTGAACAAAAAAAAAAAAAAATTTTGTTTTGGTTTTGGGTTTAAATTTGGGACATTTTATTTTTTTAAAAAGGGGTTTAATTGGTATTAGGGCTGGTACAGCAAATAATTTTATTAGATCTAATGTATTAAATTGATTTAAAAAGTACCTTTTCAGAATTTTTAAATTTATGGCTGGAAAATTTTTTTTATTCTCTTTTTTTACCTGGTTTACTTTTAGGCAGAAAACCGTCACCCATTGTTACTAAAAAATGAAGAAAAACCCCAGAAAAAAAAAAAGGGGGGAAAATGAGGAAGAAAAAAATGTAGAAATAAAACAACTTTGAAAAGGGGAAGGGGGCGAAAAAAGGAACAAGAGGGATTCACCCAAAGATCCTTCTCCTTCCCCCTTTTTTGGAAAAAAAGGAGGGTCCCCCCGGCAAAATCGATGAAAAGGGGAAAAAATCCCAGTGAATGGAAAGGAAAAAAAAAAAGGGGTGAATTTCACTTTAAAAAGACTTTTTATAAAGGAACCCCGTTTCTAAA
>JBBMOL010002573.1:0-23087 GCA_037954665.1 Laguncularia racemosa
TTTCGGTTATTAACTTTATTTAACAAAAAAAATAATAAGGATTTTTTTTTTTTGGGGAATAAGACATTTTAAATAAAAATTGAAAAAGAAAAAATATGATACGACCCTTTTTTATTTTTCCCCTCTTTTTGGGGTTCTAAAAAGACTTTTAGTTATCCACATAAGGGGGCCGAACTTTTTTTTTTCTTTTTTGGGTTTTTTGGGCCTATTTATTTTGTTGATTGGAGTCAAAAAATTTCCCTTTTTTAAATCAAGAAGGAGCTTTTTTTTGGATAATTATCAAAATTTTTTAAACCCCCCAAAAAACCCTTTTTTACTTTCCCAAATTCAAACGTTTTCGTTCGATTGGTATGAATTTGTGAAAATGCAATTTTTTTCCGTGAGTTTTTTTTTTTTTGGGAATATTTTTTTGCATCTTTTTTTTTTTTAAGCCCCTTTATTCTTTTTTAAAAAACATTGAATTTTTTAAAAATTTTTTTTTGAAAAGGGGTCCAAATAGATTCTGTGGGACAAAATAATATATGTATATATTTTGGGCAAAAAAATGGGGGTTTTACAAAAAAACTTTTTTAAAACAATTTTTTTTAAAATCGGGGTAAAAGGGGTTTTTAAAGCTGAATTAACTCTTTTTTTTTGATAAAACAAAATAATTGGGGAAAATTTAAAAGGGGTTTTGCCTTCCCGGGTTTTTTTTTTTTTGGGAAAGGGATCAAAAGGGGGGGTTTGGGGTCGATTTCTTTTTACAATTTTTAAATTTTTTTCGTTTTTGTATTAATTTTTGTATTAATTTTTTATTTTTTAAAACCATAATAAATTTTCTCTTTTTAACAAATTTCGAATTCTTTTTTTTTCCCACCCAAAAAATTTTTTTAGAAACGGGTTCTCTTAAAAAATTTCCCCTCTTAAATTTAAAATTTACCCCTTTTTTTTTTTCCTTTTCCCTTTACCGGATTTTTCCCTTTCATCATTTTGCCCCGGGGGATCCTCCTTTTCTTCCAAAAAAGGGAGGAAAAGGGGTTTTCCCTTCTGAATCCCTCTTTCCTTTTTGGGGCCCCCTTTCCCCTTTTGAAAGTTGTTTCATTTCTACATCTCTTTTTTTCCCCTTTTTCCCCCCCCCTTTCTTCTGTTTCTGAGGTTTTTTTCCCATTTTTTAGTAAAAAAGGGTGAGGGGATTCTGCCTAAATAGTAAACACGGGGAATAAAAAGAGAATACTAAATAATCGAGCCATAGAATTCTCAATTCTTTCTGACACAAGGTACTTTATTAATCGAATAAGTACATTAGATCTCTAATAGAATTATTTTGCTGTATCCAGACTAATAACCATTCAACCCATTTCAATGAATAAAATGTGACCAATTAACCAACCAACAAAACTACCTTGTTACAATAACATCTTGTTTGTTGCTCGAAACATATAACATGTTGACTAAATCTGGCTAACATTGAACTTGGTAAAATGAAATGAGTTGAATAATTGAAAAATGAGATTTATTCAGGATACACATGAATGCTAAGATTACGGCTTGGAAAATTTCTGGTAGTAATCCACCAGAATCAAAAAGTGTTTGTGATTGTTCCAGAAGAAATGAAACAAAGATACGGTAGAGCTAGGACGTTATTGTATAGGTCTACCCAATGCTAGATGAAGAGGGCGCATAATAGATCGATATGAACGTCATGAGCTGTCCCGCAAAAACCCGTGTATGCTGATACCTTCTTGCCTCGGTTCCTTCTTCTCCTTCTTCCATAACCCACTCGGAGAAGGAAGAGATAAGAGGGCCCAATGAGAATGTGGTCAGAAATCCCATAATAAGTACCGACCAAAACGACCGAATTGATTATCTTCATGCATGAAGGATACTAATTACCTAGTAGAAAAGATTGTCAAAATCATCACAAACCTCCCCTTTTTCTTTTCTATTTCAATTTCGGATTAATTATATGATGATTTTTGAACTTCCATATATAGAAATAGAAAATATAGATCGAAACGACAACTCTTATTCAAAGACACCAAAGGGATATTAAAGAATGAAATGTGATATGGATGGATATAAATGAAATAGAGCCACTTTGGAGGTTTCACTAGGAAATGAGGCAATGGAACGGAGCCACTACGAAGAAGTTCCCGGGAGTTACGAAGTAAACTTTCGAGCTCACAATTGCTTAATGAGTTGGAGAACGGAATTGGAACTCTATGAGATCGAATCCCCCTAGTTGGTTCCCCCTCAGTAGCTCAGTGGTAAAAGTCGGTCGGCTGTTATCTGACTGGTCGTAGGTTCGAATCCTCCTTGGGGAGATATGATTATTCCGAATTTCAAGAATGAAGGGTTCGCTTTTGACCGTTAAGATAAAGTAACCCCGCCTTCGTCCTGTTCATTTGTTTTTATTGCATTCCTATCTCATCGATCACATTCCTGTTCATTCGTATTTGAGATCACCTTCAATATCTCGGTGTAAGGTCCGGGATAACCCCTTGTCTCCATATTCCTGGGTCTATTTACAACTAGCCAATTAATAATTCCTCAGATTACTAGCAAGTGCATCAAAGATGCATTATCGATTCCCGAGAGCCACAATTACCGCGACAAACATATTAATGACGAGGAACGCATTTTTGCTATGCTAACAATACTTTTACTTGCTCTGCTATTTTGAACCAAGCCTTGCTGAGAAAGAGTTACGAGGCGTAAAACAAAAAAAATATGCGGAAATTATTTATTTTTTAGTCCAATGATAATAAAAAGAAAGCCATTTCATTCGACAAAAGACCCACACCCAAGTATCCATAGCCTTGGTCCGCTATCCCGATCATACCCCCATAGGGAAGACCTCCCCTTTTGATCCGGTTGTGGGCGTAGGAGGGATTCGAACCCCCGACACCGTGGTTCGTAGCCACGTGCTCTAATCCTCCAGAGCTACAGGCCCCGCCCCGTCCCTCCACTGGATCTGTTCCCGGAGTACCCTAAAAAAAAAAAGGAACCTTTCCTCTCCCGCCCAGCCCATTTCGGGTTAAGAAGATGTGAAAGCGCCTTTCTCTCTCTATAATAACGGTTCGTTTCCGAGGTGTGAAGTGGAGAGAAGGGATTTCATAATAGGTGTTTTGAATAAAACGACCTTTCATTATTTTTTTCTTTTTCAAAAAGTAGTAATAAGAATGAGAGTGTTTAAGCTTTTTTATCATCCTGGCGTCGAGCTATTTTTCCGCAGGCCTCCCCTACAGTATCGTCACCGCAGTAGAGTTTAACCACCAAGTTCGGGAGGATTGGTGTGGTTCCTCTACGCCTAGGTACACCAAATATCGACACATGAACGAAGAAAGGCATGAGAAGAAAAGCATATTGACATGATGTGAGGCCCCAATCTTGCTGGAGGAGGGGACAACCAAAGGCCTCTGCCCTTCATCCCTTGATAGATAAGAGGTGGGCAGAGCTTTGGTTTTTTCATGTTTGTCAAAGAGTTGAACAATGAAAATAGATGGCGAATGCCTGATCGAATTGATCGGTCATGTAGGAACAGTTCAAGTCTACCGGTCTGTTTAGGATGCCTCAGCTGCATACATTCACTGCACTTCCACTTGACACCTATCGAATGATAAACCGGCTCGTCTCGCGTGGACCTTTTCTGAATTCTCAAAACTTCTGTCGCTCCATCCCCGCAGGGGGCAGAGAACTAATCCCGTCGCAGTCTCGGCTGTGGGCTACCGAGGCTCCGGGGAAGTCGAATAGGATAGCACTCATTCTTGGGGTGGGCTTACTACTTAGATGCTTTCAAGCAGTATCCGCTCCGCACTTGGCTACCCAGCGTTTCCGTGGGCACGAATTACAAAAAACCCCAGAGGTGCGCCCCCCTGCCCTGTACTAGGGAAAGGTCCTTTCAATGCTCTAACCCCCCAAAGGTAGGACCGAACTGTCTCAGCGTTTAAAGAACGAAACCGTTTTAATGGGCGAACCCCCAAACCCTTGGAACATATCACCCCCAGGTGCGAGAGCCCAATCGAGGGCAAAACCCCCCGTCGATGTGGACCCCTTGGGGAAGATAAACCCTGTTCCCCCTAGGAACTTTTTCCCGTTGAGCGAGGGCCCCTTCCACTCGGCACGGTCGGTACTAAGGCCCGACTTTTCGCCCCTGGCGGGTGGTTCTTAGTCAAGCTCCTTTTCCTTTGCACTCGAGGGAAACTCCGTGGCCCCGGGGAAAAACCTTTGACGCCTCCGACCTTTGGAGGTACCCCCCAAAAACGTCCTCCCTGAGAGTAGGGCCCCTGGTCCTACAAAGTTAGAAGCTTTCCAAGTGGTATCTCATGAGGTGGGCCCCCCCGGAAGGGGGGCCCCTTTTTTCGCCCCCCCAAAAAGGTGCGCGGAAAAGGGCCCCAAAGGGGGCCAACCCAGGAACAGTAAAGTTCAAGGGTTTTTTGCCCAGGTGAGGTAGCCCCGGCATTTCCCCCCAGACAGTTATATCCCCGGTTCTCCCCAAACAGTCCCCAAGTTACCCCTTGTGCGGGTCGCTTACCCCCCAAAGGGAAATTTTTCCTATTAGGACCGATGTTACGGCCCCGTCCCCGGGCTTCGGTCCCCGCCCCCTGTCACAGGCAAACTTTCCCGATTCCGGCACGGGAGGCGCAAACCCCTCATGGGTTTTCGATTTGCGGAGACCTGTGTTTTTTTGGGAAAAACCCCCGGGCCTGTCACGGGGAGCCTTTGTGAGAGGCACCCCCTTTTCCCGAAATTCCCGGGGGTTTTGCCCAGTTTTAGGAGAGTTGTCTCGCGCCCCCAGGTATTCCTCCTACCCATGTTCGGTTTCGGGTACAGACCCTTTTGTTGAAGGTCGTTCGACTTTTCCCGGGAGTAGGCGGGTACTTCAGCGCCCTAGGTGGTACTCGAAATTGGCTCGAAAGGACGATGAAGCTTATCCACCACGTATCACTCGGCCGACCTTGACCCCTATTATTTTGAGGTCATATCTAGTATTCCGAGTTGCCTGCGATTGTACCGCTCACGCGGCCCGCACACCGAAAACAGTGCTTTATTACTACCCCTATATGTCCAGGGTCAACTGCTGCGCCTCAACGCATTTCGGGAGAAACCAGCTAGCTCTGGGTTCCAGTGTCATTTCACCCCTAAACCACGCACAACTTCAGCCGCTGATTCTTCAACATCATCGGTTGCGGACCTCCACTTAGTTTCACGCCAGCTTCATCCTGTTCTTGGATAGATCACCCAGTTCGGGTCCATAGCTTGACAATTGCCAACCTATGAAGACTCGCTTTTTCGCTACGGCTTCCGGTTGTTTCCTTAACCAAGCCACTGCCTATGAGTCGCCGGCTCATTCTTCAACAGGCAAGCGGTCAGAGCCCTTCTCCTCCACTGCTGGGAGCTTACTGTTTTCATGTTCATTTCACTCCCCGATGGGGGTTCTTTTCACCCTTCCCTCACGGTACGACTTTCGCTATCGTCACCCAGGTGTATTTTAGCCTTGCAAGGTGGTCCTTGCTGATTCACACGGATTCCACGTGCCCCAATCAACTCGGGTCATAGCTTAAGCTATGATGCCTTTCGGCTACTGGACTGACCACCATCTAGGGTGCAGTGCACTCCACTGCCTTTCCTAAGCAGCACGACTCTTGTAATTGCTCTCCCGCAACCCCGTTTTCAACGTTTAGTAGCTGCTCCTCCCATTTCGCTCGCGCGCCGCTACTACTGGAATCGCTTTTGCTTTCTTTTCCTCTGGCTAACTAAGAGTTTCATGTTCGCCAGGAGTCTCTTGCCTGCCCATGGATTCAGCAGCAGTTCGAAAGGTTGACCTATTCGTAATCTCCGGATCTACGCTTATTTTCAACTCCCCGAAGCATTCGTCGCTACTACGCCCTTCTCGTCTCCTGGGGTGCCTAGGTATCCACCGTAAGCTTTCCTCGTTTGAACCTCGCCCTTAACTTTAAGGCTAAGTCCCATCAAAAGTGCTGCTAAATGGAAGGATCTGAACAGCGTTCCATGAATGATAAATCATAGATTCGAACTGCCGAATCGAAAAATTGGGGTGCTATCATATAGCTTTTCTATCGTCTAATTACGAGTTGGAGATAAGTTCGGACCTCGAACCGCTGACATCCGCCACAGGGTAAAACCACCGCCTCTCCGGCCCCCCGGCTGAGTCTACCATAGAGGCCAACGATAGACAATAACCCCCCCCCCGAAACACCGCTTTACAACTTTCATCGAACTGTGGGGTCTCCAAAGAGCAACTCTTACTCAAAATCTCAAAGTTTCTGATTTGGAATCCCATTCTAACTAAGGATCTTGAGTTCCGGGGATCCAGTACAGGAAGAACCAGGAACGAGAGCTTTCCCCTCCCCTCCCCCCCCGCCCCTTTCCGCCCTACTCTTTGGTCTTAAGAATGCGGTTTTAAAGAAAATAGTGATTGCCCTTCCTCCGACCCTTTCTGCTCAACCTAAGAGCGGACACCGCTAATGCGTTCCACATATTGAAAACGGATTCTATGGTCGTTCACGCGACACCCTGGATGCCGAAGGCGTCCTTGGGTGATCTCGTAGTTCTTACGGGAGGAGAGATGGGGTCGGTCCATGGATTTTCCTTCCTTTTGCCGGCATGTTTTCGCTCATAGGGTTGAGGGAGATATGCATTCATCAAGCTGTTCGCATGGGCCAATTGATCCTCCTTCCCCAGGGATCCCAGATGAGTGAACCCTAGGATAAGCCCGCCGCTTTCCAACTACCGTCCATAACTATCCATACTAGATCTGAGCCACTGCCCATCCTAACTCCCACGTTTCTTGACAGCCCAACTTTGTCTCAGTAAGAGTCTTTCAGTGGCATGTTTTTCGTCCTCTTCCCCATTACTTAGAAAAAGGAGCCACCGGTTCAGGTACAAGATAACTATCATTATCTAGACCGCCACTGGACATTAGACATACCAACCCGTAATCGCAACGACCCACTTGCCAAGAGCGGCGCTCCTACCAACCTGAGCTATATCCCCCCCCCGAGCCAAGTGAGTCATCATGAAGGAGTCCCCCCCCCAGATGATGCTTCTTCTATTCTTTTCTTTCCTTGGCGCAGCTCTGGCCCCTCCTTTACTTGAACCAGAGACCGTCGCCCTGAATTAAATCATCGCACTACTGTCCAACCGATTGGGAGAGATCAATAGATTCCCTTTTTCGGGAGCGATACATCCTTCCCGAACAGCAGACATACAACTCTCCGTTTGTACAGCTCTCTCCAATTGTGGCTTCTTTTCCCCCCTTCTTCCTTACCATGGCAAAGTCTTTGTGAAATAACTTGCGATGAGAAGAAAAAAGAAGCGTTTAAGAGACCCTCCTGCCCCAACCTAGACACTCTAAGACCTTTTTCAAACCTGCTCCCATTTCCGAGTCCAAGAGAAAGATAAATAGACACATCCCATTGCACTGATCGGGGCTCGTGTGACTGAGGTGGTCGGAAGACTCAAGAAGTGAAGTTAGTTTAACAGCCAAGCATTCTTCTTACGGCTAAGATCCAATCTCCTGACCCTGCGATAGGAAAAAGAATTTCACGTTCTTTCCTTTCTGGGAGGGAGGATAAGAAAATCCTATATGAATGCAGCTTGTCTTTCCTCCAGACTCCGTGAAAAGATGAAAACAAAGGCTCGAATGGTAATGATCCCTCCGTCCACCCCAGAATTAAAGGGGCGATCTCGTAGTTCTTGGTCCTGGTGAAGATACGTTGTTGAGGTGCTCCATTTTATTTTCCATGAGGCCGAACCTAATCCTGTGCGCGAGAGATATGCTGTCCATAAACTGATAAGGGGTTGTATGGATTCTCGAGAAGAGAGGAGCCATAGTGGTCCCCCCGGACCGCCCGTCCCCACGAGTGAATAGAAAGTTATCTACATTGGATCTCACCCTAATCGCCCCATCTATCCTCCCTGAGGAGGGTTTGGTTCAAACCGGTCGAACAGGAGAATACGCCATGCTAAAGTGCCTTGGATATCCACACATCTCAGGGTCAGGCGCTGATGAGCACATGAAACTATCCATGTGGCTGAGAGAGCCCTCACAAGCCCAGGCACATAACGACGCAATTATCAGGGGCGCGCTCTAACACCACAGAGCTAATAGCCCGTCGAGCGGGCCTCCCGCCGGGGCCCGCTATGTCAAAAGGCGAGAGAAAAACCCCATCCCCCCTCTTGCCTTTTTTCGCCCCATTGTTCGCCACGCGGAAGGCATGGGACGTCAAAAAGGATCCTATCAACTTGTTCCGAGCCCTAGGATAATTAAGTCTCATGAGCTTAGGTCTAACTTCACCGTCCAGAAACGAAAGAATACTTCCGTCTCCAAGTTTAACTCAGATTTAGCTCGCCTCTTTTTGGGTGTAAGCTATGTCAAAAACCAAAATACACCACAAGCATTAGCACTTCCCTTAAAAGGAGGTATCCAGCCGCTCCTTCCAGTACGGCTACCTTGTTACGTCGACATCTCTCCCAGTCACTACCGCCGTTCGGCAACCCCCCTCCTTGCGGTTAAGGTAACGTACATACGGGCATGGCCAGCTCCCCCATATGTGACGGTCGGGTGTACAAGGCCCTGGAACGAATTCAGCAATCACCGCCGGAATGGCTGAAACGCGGCGATTACAGCGATATCCGGCTTCATGCAGGCGAGTTGCAAGCCTGCCATCCGAACTGAGGAACGGGTTTTTGGAGTTAGCTCACCCTCGCGGGATCGCGAACCCTTTGTCCCGGCCGATTGTACACGTGTGTCGGCCCAGGGCATAAGGGGCTGATGACTTGACGCGGTCATCCTCACCTTCCACCGGCTTATCCACATCACACATCAACATCCAACCGGCAAAGTCTTGTTCAGGGTTCCAACTCAAACGGTGGCAACTAAACATCGAGGGTTGCGCTCGTTTCGGGACTTAACCCAACACCTACGTGCACGAGCTGACGACAGCCATGCACGCACCTGTGTCCGCGTTCCCGAAGGCACACCTCTCTTTCAAGAGGATTCGCGGTTGCATGTCAAGGCCCCTGGTAAGGTTCTTCGCTTTGCATCGAATTAAACCACATGCTCCCACGCTGTGCGGGCCCCGTCAATCCTTTGAGTTTCATTCTGTGAACGTACTCGCCCAGGCGGGAATACTTAACGCGTTAGCTAACAGCACTGCATCGGCGACACTCACAGCTGCCCAGTATCCATCGTTGACGGCTAGTGACAACTGGGTATCTAATCCCATTTGCGCCCCCTAGCTTTCGTACTCTCAGTGTCAGTGCGGCCCAGCAACGTGCTTTTCGCCGTTGGTTGTTTCTTTCCGATCTCTGGCGCATTTCACCGCTCCACCGGAATTCCCTCTGCCCTAACCGTACTTCCACTTGGTAGTTTCCACCGCCTGTCCAGGGTTAGCCCTGGGATTTTGACGGCGGACTTAAAAAGCCACCTACAGACGCTTTAACGGCCCCAATCATTCCGGATAACGCTTTGCATCCTCTGTATTACCGCTGCAGCTGTCACAGAGTTTTGCCATGCTTATTCCCCAGGAACCGTCCATTGCTTCTTCTCCGGGAAAAGAAGTTCATCGACCCCCGTGGGCCTTCTACCTCCACGCGGCATTGCTCCGTCGGCTTTCGTCTCTCCCATTGCGAAAATCCCCACTGCAGCCTTCCCGTAGATTCTGGCCGTGTCACAGTCCCAGTGTGGCGGATCATCCTCTCGGATCCAGCTACTGATCACGCCTTGGTAAGCAGATTGCCTCACCAACTAGCTAATAATCAGACGCGAGCCCCTCCTCGGGTCGTGCGGATTCCTCCTTTTGCTCCTCAGCCTACGGGGTATTAAGCAGCCGTTTTCCCAGCTGTTGTTCCCCTCCCAAGGGCAGGTTCTTACGCGTTTTCCTTACCCGTCCGCCGCCACTGGAAAACACCACTTCCCGTCCGACTTGCAGCATGTGTTAACATCCGCCAAGCGTTTCATGTGGTCCTGAGCAGATCGAACTCTCCCATGAGATCATGAGTTGCAATTACTTATAGCTTCCTTGTCGTAGCACAAAGCGGATTCGGGAATTGTCTTTCATCATTCCAAGGGGATAACCTGTATCCAGGCGCTTCATATTCGCCTGGAGTTCGCTCCCAGAAATATAGCATACCTACCCCCTCGCGCAACCCCACGAGCCTCTTATCCATACCTCATTCCAGTGGAGTAAGTCAAAATAGAAAAACTCGCAATGGTTTAGGGATAATCTGGCTCGAACTGATGACTCCACCACGTCAAGGTGACCACTCCTAGCCGCTGAGTTTATATCCCTTTCCCCCCGCTCCATCAAGAAAAGAAATAGAACTGACTAACCCAAGTACAAAGGGTCTAGAAACTCATCGCACTAATACTTAACACTGGAGACGGGCTTCGTTTCGCACTATAACGGATAACGAAAATAATGAAAAAATTTGGATTCAATTGTCAAACCGCTCCTAATCGGAACATAGGATTAATACGGATTCGTAGCCATAATACATGGTTATCATAAAACCGTACGATTTTCTCCCTGATCTAAATGAAATCAAGCAGGTTTTACATGAAGAAGATTTGGCTCAGAATGTCAATTCGATATCGGATAGTAAAAAGCGGTATTCTAAAAAAAGAAATAGAGAAATCAGAACCAAGTCACGATGATACGGATCAACTCCCTTCTTCTTGCGCCAAAGATCTTAACCATTCCGAAGAACTGTATTACATCACTTTTCCCTTCAAGAGTATTTATGTGTTTCCGAGCGCGCCTTGAGACCCCGAAAAAATTGACAAATTCCTTTTCACATTTCTATAGGAACACATACAATATTCGTCACTAAACAAATAGGAAAATTTAACCCCACCATTAACTACTTCATTATTAGAATTTCATAGTAATAGAAATCCCGAAACAGAATTTGAAACTTGCTATCCTCTTGACTAGCAGGCAAAGATTGACCTCCAAGCGAAAGGATGATTCCATGTCGGTATCAACACGAGAAGTCCCAACTACATTTGCATTGGCCAGAATCCGTGTTGTAATTTAAATTTGAAAGAGGTTTGATCCCCTGCTTCTCTCATGATAGAATCCCTCTCTTCCGCTGATCCTCCTTCTCCTCGGTCCACAGAGACAAAATGTAGGACTGGTGGCCAAACAGTGAATCACGGAAGAAAGGACTCACTAAGCCGGGATCACAACTAATCCAAATAGAATAGAATAGAAAATACTAAATAGAATTGAAAAGAACTGTCTTTTCTGTATAGCTTTCCCCGGTCCGTTGCTACCGCGCAATCGATCGGATCATATAATTTCCCTTTCAACACAACATAGGTCATCGAAAGGTCTCGAAGACCCACTCAAAGCACACGAATAAAGCCAGGATCTTTCAGAAAAATGGATTCCTATTCGAAGAGTGCATAACCGCATGGATAAGTCTCACACAAACCCGTTAATTTGGATACAATTCAGTGATTCCTTGGGAGGTATCGAAAGGAATTGTAATGGAAAAATATCGATTCATAACAGATACAGAAGAAAAGGTTCTCTATGATTCAAAGGCCTGAACCATGTGATAGAGAAAGAGAAAAACGCGAGAGATTTCACGTCACATATACTTTGAGCGAAAAATCAATCTGATTATTTCGAACCCCTCTCGCTCAATGAGAAAATGGGTCATATTCTACAGGATCAAACCTATGGGACTTAAGGAATGACGGAAGGGGAATATAAAAAAAGAAATAAAAAAAAGGGAAAAATATCAAAAAAGAAGTAAATAAAAATGAAGTAGAAGTACCCAGATTTCAAATGAGCAAATCAAACTTAAAAGGATCATTCTAATATCTCGAAGAATGAGGGGCAAGGGGAATGATCGAGAAAGATTCCTTGTTCTTATTATAAGATTCGTTGATTGGATCCGTAGCAATGTTTGTTAAAAAAGAATAATCTTCTCCTTATGAGAATAATCAAAAAAGGAAATGTTCCAATTGGAACTGAAAACGGAACTGAATTGGTCCTATTTACTCTCGGGACGGATGGAAGAAGTGAGGTGAGATTCTCGAACGAGGAAAAAGACCCAAATGAACTCGAAAGAAATTGAACGAGGATCCGTAAGAGGTGAAAATCTCATGTACGGTTCTGTTAGATTGCCGTAAGGGTGACTTATCTGACAACTATTTTCCACTACAACCCCCAAAAAAACCAAACTCTGCCTTACGTAAAGTTGCCAGAGTACTATTAACCTCTGGATTTGAAATCACTGCTTATAACCTGTATGGCCATAATACACAAGAACATTCTGTAGTCTTAGTAAGAGGGGGAAGGTTTTAAGGATTTACCCGGTGTGAGATATCACATTGTTCGAGGAAACCCTAGATGCTGTCGTAGAAAAGGATCGTCAACAAGCGTTCTAGTGCGTTGAAGATTCTTATCCAAGACTTGTATCATTTGATGATAACCAGTGAATCCTAGAAACATGTGAAGTGATGATCTAACCAATAACGAAAGTGTCCGTAAGGGACTGGAGCATGCTACCATGAACAAAAGATCTTCTTTCTAAGAGATTCGATTTACGGAACAATTAAATGTCCCAATCCCCTATATGGAAATAATTTCAGAGGTTTTTTCCCTGACTTTTTGTCCGTGTCAACAAACAATTGCGAAATGCCTCGACTTTTTAGAACGTCCAACAAATATCAATGATTCGAATCACTTCATTGTATTTTACACTATTTTCGAAACCCAAGGACTCAATCGTATGATCTATAAAATGACAGGATTTTCCAAACCTAGCAGGAAAGGGTGGAAACGGATACTCATTTAAGAGTGAGAAAACAAGAATTCCATACTCGATCTCATGGATAAATATAGAAATTCTGTGGAAAGCCTCTATCGAGAAAGTCTCTTATGTACGGCATGAGGGAGATCTTTCTTTCATATCTTTCGAGTTCCACACCCTACATATTGGGTCAAAAAAACAAGCAAAATAAATGATTTTAGCCCTTATAAAAAGAAAAACTGATTCTTGAATCCCTATCACGCTCATGTCACGTCGAGGTACTGCAAAGAAAAAACTTGCAAAAATCCGATCCAATTTATCGTAATCGATTAGTTTAACATGTAGGTTAACCGTATTCAGAAACACGGAAAAAAATCATTGGCTTATCAAATATCTATCGAGCCATGAAAAAGAATCAACAAAAAGAACAGAAACAAACCACTAATCCGTTTTTACGCCAAGCAATACGTGGAGTAACTCCCATATAGGCAGTAAAATCAAGACGTGTGGGCGATCGACTCATCAAGTTTCCCATTGAAATAGGAATCCACACAAGAGAAGCACTTGCCATTCGATGATTTTTTTTTATTATAGGGCATCCCCCGAAAACGTCGGGGTCGAAAATGGCTTTCAAATTAAGTTCCGATTTAGTGATGCTCGCCAAAGGGAGTGGCGGATGCCATACGCAAAAAGGAAGAGACTCATAGTATGGCAGAGGCAAATAGAGCTTTTGCGCATTTTCGTTTAATCCATTAGCAGAAGGTCTATAAAGACACATAGATCCGTGGATCCATATATCTCGATCGGAAAAGAATCATAGAAAAAGGAAAGAATCGGAATTGATCGATATATTTCTCGAAAAAAAAACAAAAAAGAAACGAAAGATGAAACATAAATCATGGATCAACTAAGCCATCTCGGGGGCTTGCCATAAGAATAATAAAGAGGAATCTCAATGGAAATCCCATGGAAAAAAGGTTTGATCCTATTCATTGGGGATTCCGTAAATATTCCATTCCAAAAAAAAGAAAGTTTCGAAAGAATTTGTAATTTTTTTGGGAATTGGATGCGGTTACTAATTCATGATCTGCATGTACAGAATGAAAAACCTCATTCACGATTCTACGAGAATTTTTATGAAAGCCTTCATTTGCTTCTCTTCGATGGAAGTTTTATTTCCAAATTGTAATCCTAATTTTTGGGGCCTAATTCTTCCTTCGATGAATCGTATCAACCTCTGATCAAAAAGATATACATTGGTTTATATTTCATCTCTTCAACAAGTTTAGTAATTAGCATAACGGCCCAATGTTCCGATGGAGAGAAAACCAAAGATTATCTTTTCAGGAAATTCCAAACGAACAATTCAACAACGAAATCTTTCAAATTTCTTTATATTACTATGTTCAACTCTATTAATTTCCTCTATCCGTGAGTACATATTGAATATAACAGAAATGGCTATAAAACAAGTTATTCTGTTATTTCGTATTAACAAGCTACTCTAGGAGAGAATGTTTTTATGCCGGTGCTAAACGATTTAATAACTATCTTGTACTCCAGAATATTCAGTTTATGCTCCTCCCTAGTTAATATGGATAATACCAAGAAAAGATGTAGCGGTCTAAAGAGGCTACTATAGAATATTTTACTCACAGGGTGGGCAAGCTCTTCTATTCTGGTTCATTGGTATTCTTCTCTTGTCTATATGGTTTCATTCCGGGGGCGAGATCGAGCTACAAGAAATAGTGAATGGTCTTATCAATACACAAATGTATAACTCCCCAGGAATTTCAATGCGCTTATATTCAATCACTGTAGGAATTGGATTCAAGCTTTCCCCCGCCCCTTTCTCATCAATGGACTCCTGACGATATGAAGGAGTGCGGTTCGTTCGATAAATACCTACCTCCTATCTATCTCTGAGATGTTTGGAATTTTCAAAACACCATGGACAAGCAGAAGAGAAATGCTATCCCACTCGACCAAGACAAACTTTACTTGTATCAAATAACAATTAAGGTAAAGCAGGTCAGGAACAACGAATCTTCTTTATGATAAACAGATCCAATTTGCAAGTGGTTTATTACGGGTAGTTCCTACAAAGGATCGGACTAATACTATAAAAACTTGAATTCCTACGGTGTAGATGCACCTAGTTGGTTCTCATCCTTCAGGACTACAGTGTAATAGGGAGCATCCGTCACAAAAGGATCACCCTAAGATGATCATCCCTCATGGCTAATTGAGAACGAATCAAATCAGATGGTTCGATATCTCCATACTTTCTGACTTCTCCTACGGAACCAAGGTCGAAAAGATTGAAAAACAATAGTTATTCCACAACCACTGATGAAGGATTCCACGAAAAGTTAAGGATTAGTAATCCCTTTTTTAGAAATCGATCGGTCTTAACTACGCGAGGAAGGTAATCAAAAAAAGTAAGAAGATGAGTTCTTCTTTCTTTTAATATCTCTTAGGATCCGTGCGAGATGAAAGTCACATGCACGGTTTTGAATGAGAGCAAAGAAGTGAGGAATCCTCTCATTTCGACTCTGACCTCCCCATCTCCCAGTCGTTGCTTTTCTTTCTGTTACTTCGAAAGTAGCGCTTCAGCTTCAGCCACTCGATTTTCGATATTCCTTTTTATTCTCATCAAACTAATGGCATCTTCTTCTGGAAATCCTAGCTATTCTTTAGCATGAAAATTGGGAAATCTCATTGCTATTAACTCAAATCAAGCATGAAACGTATGCTTGCATAGTCGTCCATAGGTCAAATCGGATATGTAAATATTGGAATCATTGTTGGAGACTCAAATGGTGGAATATGCGAGCATGATAACATATATGCTGTTCTATATCTCCATGAATCTAGGAACTTTTGCTTGCATTGTATTATTTGGTCTACGTACCGGAACAGATAACATTCGAATTATGCCTGGATTATAACACGAATTATCCTTTTTTTGGCTCTCTTCTTTAGCCCTATGTCTCTTATCCCAGGAGGTCTTGTCCTCCGACTACAGGTTTTTTACGGAAAACTCCCATTTTATTCAGGTGTTTGATGGCAGGCAGGCCTATACTTCTAGGTTTCATTAGGACCCTTAACGACGTTGTTTCATCTACTATTATCTAAAAAAAATCAAGTTATTAATGACTGACGAAACCAAGAAAATAACAAACACCTCACGTGCGAATTATAAAATCCCCGTTTAAAGATCAAACAATTCCATCGAATTGATATGATTGTATGTGTGATCGCATCTATCTAACCAGGAAATACAATGAACCCGAATTATTTGCAAATTGCCTCAGTATACCCTTTTTAGCTTCTAGAAATCCTATTTCTAAGTCAAGATCCCTCTTACTAACTGAATCAAAAATTATAATCTTTTCCGCGGGAATGGGCTAGGGATTATGACTTATAATCTATAATCTGATGATCGAGTCATTCCATGATTATAAGTTTCATATCCATACCGGACCCGGAATAGGGTTCTAATACATTCCTCATTATGAGAAGGGGTCATTCGAGCGTATCTAAATAGATACTTGATTACATGATGGATCCCTACTTCGTTTACATTCCATTTCGATTAGGAATAGCGTAATCGGACCCGCTTTTTCAAATATCTATCCTTATTTTGATTTGAGACCCAATTCAACTCATTTTTGGCTTCATATTGACTCGAGCAAATAGGTATGATAGTCCACCTTTTTGCATTTATATAAATATTAATAAATATAAGGTATCCTCTCCGGATAATTTCAAATCGAAGTCAATTGGATTTCCGACTTGGGCCTAAATACATGACCAAATCAATAGAAATACACCAACACTCCACCTTTGTCATATATTCCATATCATCACACTAGATAGATATTCATATACATGAAAACGATTCACTTTCAACGATGCCTTTGGTGGTGAAATGTAGACCACGCGAGACTCAAAATCTCGTGCTAAAGAGCGTTGGAGGTTCGAGTCCTTCAGTTCCAGCCATAATAATGAGAATACTCATGAATGAGCAAATTCAATAAAGATCTCGGATCGAGTCGATATTGATAAACCGTGAGATCCTTGGAATTGGAATAAGTTCGGCAGCGGATCACGAAATCTTGCGATCTTCTATCTCTAATGAATGGAGAGTCCGCTTTGCAATCGTCCGCCCTGCACCCACCCTCCGCTTCAACAAGAATCACACAAGGTAATTGATACAATAGAAACCCTCTGGAAAAATGCCCGGCCCGTAACCCAGCCGATAGAGTACATTACAAAGTCCGTATTCGAAAAAAAATATTGACGACATTCCCCCTTCAAGACTTTGGCACCGTAACGTTCCCAAAATGGTACTCTCGATCGGGTGAATTAAATACTAGACGCCTGTTGGCATTCCAGCCATACTTCTCCTTTCAGGGCCAATCCGAAAGAGAATACAGTACTTTCCTTGGTCGAGAATAGTACAACCACTTTCGGAACAAAACAATTCTGAATTAGGCTCTGTCAACTGGAATTTGTATTATCCATATAGGTTGGACTTCCAATTGACGATCCATCGACCTGTACGAAGAGAAAAGTCTATCTATTATATTAGTTATTCAGTTAAACTTAAAACCAATGAATCGTTTATTGGAGCAGATAGCAACAACCATTTCATCCGACTAATGCGTATTTATGATTTTCTTCCAATGGATCTTTCATCTTTCATCTAATGGAAATTTTTTGATGTAGTGAGTAATACTCTGGTTATTCGCTGGTTTCCAAAAATCTTGTTTAAGGCAGTTTCGCATACCATCCATACATTAGAGTATTTGATCAAAGAATCAATCTTCCGTGTAGCCATATTGCTCCGTGGAGCTAAGGTCCAAAATATAGAAGAAATAGTGTTTCACAACGACCTCTAACACTCCATCAATTCTGTTCCACTTAATTCCCTATTCACGGCCACATATTTTTTCCCTGCAAACTAATGGAGATAACCATCTACTGTTCCACGAATCCGATTTTACATTTCATCCGGGAAAAGCCATCCTTTTTCTCAACAATGTCTTTGGTCATTTGATCCAATAGCCTTCGCCGTTAGATAGGAACCTATTTGATAAATACTGATAACTCTCGAATGGGAGTATTAGAAACGGAAAAATCCATTAGATAATGAACTATTGGTTCTAAGCCATCTCAGGGGCGATGAATCACATTTCGAAGTGCTTTTCCATGCGTATTCTTGATAAAACCGAGCGTTTATATATAGATGTAGGGGGATCTCTTTGGGAATAAGAAGCCCATTTGACATCTCTTCATCTGCAAAGAATTCAGCGAAGTGAAAAAAAAAACACAGGAGACAAAGGGCTGATCTATGAATAGGAAAAAGAGTGGATCTGGCAGGGTCCCAAATAGAATTGGCTATTCGAACAAAGCCTTGTTCTTTGGAAGATCTATCTCTGTCTGGTACTGCATGGTTCCACTCTGCAAGACCTCCGGAATCATTGTCTTGAAGCCACCTATCATCATAAATGATCCGCTTGCCCGAAATGACTGGCCCCGATAGGGAAATCCCAATTCATTGGTCCTTTCGGATACCATCAAATAGAAAGCCCAAGGGCGCCATATTCTAGGATCCCAAACTATGTGATAGAATAAGTCCTCCTCTATCTGTGCGGGTCGAGGACTCCTTCCTCCTTCCCCTTCTTCAAACTCCGAATCGTATTTTCATATATAAATCTCTGATCACCATAGAACAAGATCCTTTTGCATCAATATCAAAGGATTCCTTGGTTTGGGCCAGAAGAAGCAATGTCACTCGATCATTATCAAAACTGACTGCAATCTTTTCAGTCCGCGAGGATCCCACAGAGCTGCCTTCTACTTCATAATAGGCATGAACTATAATCAGAATTCATTCTCAAACCGAGTCCAATAAGAAGTGATCCCCGTTTTTTTCATACGGATCCGGGTAGAGACCAAAGGTGACTTGAGCGATCAATCCGGCAAAAGAAGCAACTCAAAAAGATAAAGAAGTATCTGTAAATTTTCATCATGCTCGTTCCCAATTCGAAGTACCAATTTGACAAAAAAGAATTCCCTTACGTTACATGATTTCTCTTCCATATAGATAGATATAGGATCTATGGGCCAATTACTTAGAAATATCATTTTGGTGCAACAGCCCTTCCTAATCTGATAGAAAAGGAACCCCATGATCCCTGAACCGATCCCCCCCCCTTACCTGGGATCGCAAATCCCAAGTTTGTCTATGAAGATCAGATTCTAATTGTATTATGTCTAGAATTGATTTCTTCCTGTGTAATACAATCGATAGGGCCTCATTGGTAAGTGCTACAAGATCTCGTACATTGGAACCCATGGTTTATGGACCCGAATCCATTAGTATGGAAACATTTTCTTTTTCCAAGTGAAATCCCCTAGTAAAAGAAAGGGTGAAAAAGTGCTTTCGTTGTTGTGGAAAAAGAAGCATTCGTATCTTACAGCATGTAGTTAATTTATTCGGAGCTATTAGAGCGGGATCCCACTATTTGAGTAATATAGTCTGAAGCAATAACAAAGAATATTTTTAGTGGAACCAATCTTTTCGACAATCCCGGAGAGATAGTTACCAATAGACCGAGGGATAAGTAATTCGAACTCATCACATCCAACATGAATGGTTTTGAAAGCCATATTATGCAAGGGACATTGCTTTTGCTAATTCGAAATGAAGTGGGATATAAAATCGTTCCTAATTTTCCTGCATCATATCCATAGTTTACGCGCATCATCATAGTGTAGAAACTTCCAGCTCCGATCAAGGTCACGATCAATATCGTCACTAACCTCAATATCGTCACTATCCTCAATATCGATATCCATCAATAAGAAAACCTTTAGGCTTGTTATCCAGAACTTTTCATAAATACTGTATGAAATGAACAAAGGAGTTTGTCGCTAGGTATTGAACTCGAAAAAATTAAAAAATTAATTATAAAGAATAAAAAAAAAAAAAAAAACAAATAGGATCGTCCAGGTTCCTATAGAACCTACCACACAAATACCCGAGAGGGGATAGGGTAAGCGGAGGCGAAAATGTGTTTTCCATGAATGTGAAATGAAAACTATTAGGCCCCACAGCACGAGGTTTGTAAATAAGTAATTGTCTGATTAATGAGCAAGGAATATCCTTCTTTCTGCTAAACAGGATGTATTGTAACTCAAATTTCATTAGATACTTTTTTATGAATGTCAACTAAGTATCGAAAGTAAATTGCTCCGTTTGTCAATCATTTTGATAACCATAGTCATTCTTTGATAAATGATCACTGATTTCGACAAACTCCAATATTAATTGATCAAACCTTTTTCTGTCGTTAAGGTGGAAAACTGAACCAAGAATTCTCTTTCTTTATCATCAATCGAATCACTGTTCGCGACCCAGGATTCTATTTTATCATCAATCAATCACCGAATCACAATTTTTTACTTTTTCCCATATCTATGATAGAACACTCTTACTTGTATGACTCAGATGTCTCGTATTTTTCGAAAAATTGATTCGATGGATGGGATTGGTATGAATACTTTATGGAGAAGTGGGCGGTGGGGGGGGGTGGAATATCGGATGAATTGATATAAAAATATTTCTTGCCTTGAGAGCGTATTGATTTGACCCCATAACGGGACCACCACCCCATAGCATGTTGCCATGCCAGAAGCAGAACCCCGTATGTTCTTCTAAGAATCTCCTAATTTTTTCAAGGGAGCAACTAGAAATAGATTCTTTCACCAAAAGAATTCAGTTTCAGATGTAGTGTACCTATCCAATGTTTTCGCAACTCCAGACATGTATGATGAATCATCAAAGTATTTGACCGTTTTCGCACTCTGACTCTAACCCACATAGGCTCGGGAAACAAAGAGAAGATGTGTACGAACGATATATGCAGCAACATGAAGAAGGAAAAGGATTGAATAGAGGAACTCACCTACATTTTGGAGATCTCAGAATGTGTCCGATTCAATGGGACTCATTATTTCGATGAATCATATTCTTCGGACAGAAGTAAGAATTATGAAAACAAACTGTACTCCGAAATCTCACTTATCAGATCCGTTTGGAAGACGCAAATTTTTTCTGAAGAATTTCGCCATGATATATCTGAACCATGCATAATATCATGAAAAATGGATACAAATAATTTTTACTGCTACTTAGTATCGCAATAGGTCTGAAAAGTATCAAAAAAAAGCAAATTTAGATATTTGTACCCTGTCGAGGTAAGGAACCATGGCATATATGTTTGGAATAGAATTCCAATTTTGAGATAGTTGAAAAAGCACTATCTCGTTTAAAGGTCTATAACATCATGCCCTTTCTCAACGCATTCTTTAGACAAAGACTCGTTTTTTCCTCTTTTCGGATGGTAAATATTTCTCAGAACATGGAAGTGTGAATGAAAACCCATGTTGAATAGAAATGGAGATACTTACAAGTTTACCTTCCCTTCTGAATCAGATGATTCATATCGGAAAGAGTTTTACAATAATTTCATTCAAAATTGACTATTTGTCCCTCTGTTAGAGGTGTTTCCAGAAATGTCTGCGATCGATTAAATTAGCTCTAACGAACCGCTGATCGATCGTAATTGCAAAATGGCAAAGGATTTGTACAAATTAATACCTTTCGTCACCACTTTGTGGAAAACGTTTAGGTAAAATATGTTAGAATACCTGTGACTCGATTGGTGAAGAAAGTATCTCTCACTCTCCAAAAAAGTCAGCTGTTTTTTTTTAACCGCCGCACAAAGAAAATATTTGTTGCGAATGACAAGATATGAGGAATTGCCCATACGTAAAATCATAATTCTTGATACGGTCTCTTTTCCACATAAAAGGGGAATCTTTTGTTTACAATAGTAAGCAGAATTTGTGAGGATGATTCAAGAATCTGAAGTCGATTTGCATTTATAAAAAGAAGACATCAATGAACTTCGATGAAAATGGGTTCAGCACTTGTATTCAGCCAATTGTCTTGATCGTGGGATATCAATGAGAAATAGGAATCCGTTGTTATCAAAAGATATCCTGCGATTTATTCTAGTATGGAATGAGTCAATCATCCACTTTGGTATCTTATTGAACAAAAAATGGTGATATTGTTTCCTCCAGTGATCAATAATTCGATTTTTGGGAAGTATCATGATCATCCAATAATAATGGATTCAATTTTTTTTGAAATGAACGATTTGAAGACCTCTTGAATCCTAAAACAACTGAGTGCAGAGTTTATCATTCGGACCTTTCAATTCATAGACGCGGATCACGGACCTATGAATGGGGGTATTCCCGAAACTTCACAAATAAAAAAAGGAAGTGAGTTAACAAAAAAAGAAGAAACTTGGACAAAAAGTAGAAGTAACTTGGACAAAAAGAAACGAAGTGACTTTAGACAAATCCTTTTTGACTATAACACTCAGACCAATCAATCGAATATTGATTAATACGTAATCGATCGAAGACTACTTGACAACAGGCACAACAGCTCAGAAACGAAATGTACCAAATGTTCCTGGAAATTTCTTGCATCACCAAAGGAGACCATTTGTATCTATATGCATTGCTTCTTGAACCCTGTGAATTGCGTGTAAAGTAGGATACTCAAAAATTCGGGGGTCCAAGAGTTTTATAAAACGTTCTTGGTGGAAAAAAATGTGAATGAAAGGTACCACTGAATTGAATTGGGTCCATGAATCTAAGAAATAGTGAGAATTCTTGATCTCTCTCAATTCGAAAATCCAGGATTTGAGTCGATGTCCTTTCATGCTAAATTGGATTGATTTTTCCTAAAGATCTCATTTCAATTGGAATTTGGTTATTCACCATGTACGAGGATCCCCGCTAAGCATCCATGGCTGAATGGTTAAAGCGCCCAACTCATAATTGGCGAATTCGTAGGTTCAATTCCTACTGGATGCACGCCAATGGGACCCTCCAACAAGTCTCTTGGAATTGGCTCTGTATCAATGGAACCTCATCATCCATACATAACGAATTGATGTGGTATATTCATATCATAACATATGAACAGTAAGAATTAGCATTCTTACTTATTGATACTAGAACTCATAGGGAAGAAAAGAGACTCATGGATAGAATCAAATATGCAGTATTTACCGACAAAAGTATTCGGTTATTGGGGAAAAATCAATATACTTCTAATGTCGAATCAGGATCCACTAGGACAGAAATAAAGCACTGGGTCGAACTCTTCTTTGGTGTTAAGGTAAAAGCTATGAATAGTCATCGACTCCCGGGAAGGGTGA
>JBBMOL010002574.1:0-23082 GCA_037954665.1 Laguncularia racemosa
GACAAAAATCTAGGAATTGCACATGGGCTCATGCTTTCTTCACATACCCTTTGTCCATCGCTCACTAACCTTTTTTGGGTTTCCCTTTGTTTCTCGGGATACTCTTCGGGGGTCGGTTTGGAATGGCCGCCTGGGTACAAAATCGATCTGATGTTAAATTTTCTTAGAGGGAGGAAATCCTTTAGGATTTCATTAAAAAAAACATTTTAAAATTTCCCTGAAATAGAGAAACAAAAGAATTGGCAAAGAAGTTTAAGTTAGATAGAGCTAAAAATACCCTTTTTGATAAGAGTATTATATAGGCCTCTTGTTCTTAAGAAAAAAGCCTTCTTAACATCACAGCCCTTGATAAAAATTTTTTTTTCTCTCTCACTATTCAATTTTTCCTATTCTTTTTTTTTTTTTGGCTTGTTTTGGAGTGGAACTGCTTCTTTTTCTTTTTCCCCTACAAGTCTTCTAGTTGGAAGAACTCGATGTGCACATGAAAGGAACTCCACCTTTCCATTGATTTGCTTCTCCCCCTTAATCACTATGTGAACCTTATCCTCTAGTTCTAAATAATGTTGCAACTCCTTTCACATTCTATATTTTTCCCAATTAAAAACCTTTCCTAAAAAACCTACCCCTAGTAGCTTCCCGGTCCTCCTCAACATTCGCCCTAACATAGAAATTCAAAAATCTCCTTTTGTTATTCCTCCACACTCCTTTTTTCCCCTATCTTAGATTTTGTTTTTTATTATAAAAACCCCCCCTTTAAAAAAAGTAATAAGGGGGAATTTAAATCGTTCCCCCATAAACCCTTTCATCTTTTCCCCAAGTCTCTATTGGGGGCTCTCTTTTCTTCCCCCTTACTCGATAAAAAATTTACCCCCACTAAACTAAGCATAGTCAAAAATTTATGGTACCCAATTTCACCTTCTTAACTTCAAAGTAGTTATGAAATCAAAAAATAGTTCCCTTCTTCCCCCACTTAAGATAGTCTTTTGGGATATTTTTCCTTTGAAGGAAGGAATTTTCATTTTGATATTTCCTAGATTGTTTATCTTCTTCTTTCGAAACCCCCTTTACTTCTCCCTATATTTCTTTATAACCTATGAATGAGTCCGGGTTTGGGATTCAGTCCAGCCCCTTCTCTACCCCTCATCTTCCCCCATACGCACTCCCCTTCTAGGAAAATTTTTACCCCTCCAAAGTCCAGAAAAAAGCAATCTAAGACTGCTAAAAATTCTACTCCATTTGTTAAAAAAATTGATCCTTCCCTACTATAAACATTCTCCTCATCTTAGCAATCAAAGCCTCCATGATCAATTTCTTTTGTCAATCCCCACCCATCACACTATCAGGAAAATTACTATTGGGACATGCTTTTTCTGCAACAAAAAAAAGATGAAAATTTAAAAAAATAAAGTTTCCTCACAAAATTCACTCCCTCAGTGTTTTGCCACAAAAAATCTTTAAAAATGTCTCTAATGTTCTCCCCACTTTTGCCTTTTCCCACTCACAATTCTTCCTCAATTCTTTTAAAAATTCAACAAAAAAACCAAAAGTCATTGCATAGATTTCAACAGTTCCCTTTTGTTGTGGGAATAAATTTAAATTTAAAAAGCACAACAGTTTCCCTAATACTTCAATCAACTCAATTATGGACTTCAACATAACTATTGCTAAGAATCCCAACTTTTTTTATACAAATTTTCCTCTCTTTTTTTTTTTGATATTAAACAAAAAAATTAAATGCGAATAAATTTGGGAACGCTTATATTTGTTACTATAACAATTTTTAATAAAATCAATAGATACATAAAGTTCAAACTTTTCTCTTTTTTTTTATTACAAATTTTTTGAAACCAAAGATTTTTATAAAGAACAAAAATTGGTTTCAAGATAAGCAATTCCTAACAAATTTGTTTGGGCTTGATATAAATGATATGAACTCTGTAAACCTGTGCCAAAACCCAAGATCAATTTGAACTTTGATCAGCGTTGACGTCATGGAGGGGGGGGGAAACTAAAAATCGTTGCTTATAGAGAAGAAAGAACTTTGGTATGATATATTGTCCACAATTGGAGGGAATTGCCGATTGATAAGTACTGGTATATAAACTGTACGGAATAATTCCAATGAGTTTCTAATATTCTTAAGAATCGGGAAGAAGTGTATTGTATTTCTCAATCATCAAAGTCTTTACCATGGAGTTCATTGCGACCTTTTTATTTCCAAAAAAAAACACAAAACGTAACAAAAATGTATTAAACCTATGGTGACTATAAATATACAATTATACACGATGGCCTAAAATCTATGTTTGATTAGGCCTATCCTTCAACGCTGGCCACTAAGCGACGGACTTTGATCTTCTATGATAGCGCTTAGCTTCTAAACGTTGGCGAAATACTTAGCTCTTTAAATGCTGGCCAACTTTAGTCTTCAACGCCGAGGGCGAGCAGCTTTAGTTCTTCAACACCAGGCGGCTTTAGTTCTCAACAAATATATCTTCAAGTTGTCTTTGTTCCGAGACATCCTGATCCAATGACTTGGATTACCTTGGTTCATCTTGGATGGACGCAAACATTGCTCCTCATCTTGAATTTCATTGATAAACCGTTTTTTAAGTGCATCCTTAGTGTTTAGCTTGAAGTTAGGTCATAGGTGTCGCGTCTAATTTTAAATTTTCAATTAGATTCTTAATTCGAGTCTCATATTAGATCATATGCTTATAATATAATCCCTTTGACTTTGATTAGAAATCATATTTATTTATTTGGAGTTGCACCCAATTGAGTTTAGGAAAATTATGATAAGTAAAACTAATGAGCGGATTAATTTTAATTTAGAATCTAGTTGGTGAAATCTCCTCTTTATATTTTTATGAATGAAAAAAAGAAAGGAAACACCAGAGATTCTCGGCATGGGGGCTATCCTATTAAAATCTATAAAAGTTTACCACCTTATCCTTCTAAAATTGAGTCATGTTTTGATATCTTTATTATATATATATATATAAAGAAGAAGATATTAAAAAATGATGGTAAAATTACATAATAACGATTTGGAAATAAATGATATTTTATTCTTTTTAGAGTTTCCCAATAAGGGTGCCTATGTATGCTATTAGGGAACAAACAAGTTGTAGTTCGCTTTTTATAAAAAAACTTTAGTGGATTGATTTGATTTTTATAATGAAAACATGTTGGTTACTTTGTTTTTCATTTTAAAGATTTTAAAAATTCTAAGCCTAGGCTTTAACATTTTTTTTTCTAAAAAAAAACTTTGATTTAAGAAAAATTATTTGTGAATTTATTTGAATTTTTTTTGTGTAAGTAATAAAAAAAAATCATTATTAGTCTTTAATTCATATTATTAATCTAACCCTTATTTATTTATATATTATATATATATATTTTATTTTTTTCCTTATTATTATTTTTTATTTTTTTATTTCTAAAAATAAGTGAATAAATTGCATAAATAAATAAATAGAAAAAACTTCAAGCTAACCTGGATTACAGATCGTGGGTCCAGATTCACGACGGTCAAAGATCCTCATCGGTGGGGTTCCAATGGCTTCGGAGGTGATTGGGGCCTATTTCTAGGCTATTTGAGGGGTAGTCAAATTTCAACTAATTCAAACTCTTTTTTTTCTCTTTCTTCTTTGTCCGTGCTTTTGCTTCCTCTAATTCGTGCTCTATTTATAGGCTTCGAAATTGAGTTGGATAAGCTCGGATTTTCCTCCGATAAGCTTAATCGAATCCACGGTTTGAACCACCTCTGATTTGTGTTAAATCTTTGCTTTTTATTTGGATTTTTGTCAATTGGATGATGTTTATATTGTTTTAGTTCAAGATTCCATTGGATTTGGTGCCAAAAAATTGCATCAAAACGGTTGGATTTCCTTCCCTATCTCTCGGCAATTGTTTCGGATGGGGTTGATGAAGATGATCAGTGCCCAGTGCATTGCCGATTCCTCTGTCCAATCAAGTGCTGCCACATGTCTTGGTAAAAAAAAAAAAAACAAAAAAAGGCAAATCTGTGTCCCTTGCGATACGACATACAATAGAAACCCCCAAGTCGCGCAGCTGTTAAGGCGAAGACTTGACTGGTAAGCTAAACCATCTCTCTTAGTTTTTTTTTATTTAACGCAATTACATATATGTGTTGCAATTTTTAGTATTTTCGTATTTATTTTGAAATTAAAAAAATTATTTAATCTTTTATTAGTTTTTCTATCATCTATTTCAAAATGGTATATTTTTTCCTATTTATTTTATTTTTTCAATATTTTCCCCTTTATTTCTGTGAAATAAAAGAAAAAAATTAAAAATGAAAAAATTTAAACATTATAGTGATTTAAAGGGAAAAAATAAGGTGTTTACAATAGGTTCAACTGGCATCTCAAGGAGGATTCGCTATCATTTCATAGCTCGATTTATCATCAGAGCTAGTGATCTCTTGGATTTATTAATAATGTTATAAAAATGGGCACTATTGCTACCATATGTTAGGAAGCAAATGGTCTACTAGCAACTTCAACTACATGATTCGATTTGCGTTGATTCAGTCATGAACGGATTGCTAAGTGTGCTATGGATCACTTGGATCTATCCATAGCTAGGTACCGCTTCAATCTCATGAGTTAATGTGCAGAAATGAGGCAATGTGTCTAATGCATGTTAGAAGAAAATGCTTCTATTACGTGATTGTAGTCCTTCATATGATCACTTTGACCATTTATGTATGAGATCGCTTCAATCTTAACTTTAGGGAAAGGCACCATAGCTGCTAAGCCTACTTTATAGTCACTTTGATTCATCACAATTGAGATCACTTTGAACCTCTTGGAATAGGTTGCAAAAAATAGGCATTGCACCTGCTGCATTCTTAGGCGTGGATTGTTTATACTAAGCAGAGTAGTTATCATGATATGATTGCTTCAACCATTCAAGGATTGGGTTTCTTCTACGACTTTATGAAAAGGTTGTTAGATTGCCAATGCAACAACCCTAAAGGGAGCTCAATTGTAGTGCCTTAAAGTTATCTATCATGTTTACATTTATAAATGAAAATTGAATTTGCAAGGGTTGAGGTTAACAAGAATTGAATTAATCACATTTATCATATGCTTATTAAAAATTACAATTTAATATGGTAAAAATAACTATTTGTCAGCATCATAGAGAATTCGAGTATCTCCTACTAAACATAAGAGTGGGAAATCATTTTTAAGTAACCAAGTTAAAAAAAGAAGTTTTAAGCAATAAGTAAGTCTAAGTCCTTTGAGTTTGCAATTTCTACTAGATAACTATATAGCAAACTCTTCTAATAGACTTAAGTTGAAGAAGAACCTTCAATAAATCCGGTCTCTTTTCGAACTTGCATGTTACCTATAAAAGAAATTTGTGAAGTGGTAGGCTACCATATCTTTGTGTGAGATTCCTCCTTAATACACCATATCAAACAATAGCAAATAAGTGATTCAGAATTGTTTTGCCAGAAATTCAACACATGAATGCAACACGTATATATAGGTCATCTAAAAAAATTGTGTGGCGCATGCATGGGATTTTTGTTCCATTCAATACTAAAGGTTAGGGAAGAATAGGATCTAACTCAAGAGCTCCTAAGCACCACCACTCATTAGCCATTTGAGCATGTGTTAACCCTAGTGACTTATTTATACATATATCAAAATACCGCATTGTTAGCCTCAATTGAGGCTATTATATAATTAAAAATTACTGATCTCATTAATAACTTATCATCGAAAGGGTGTCTAACCCAAGCAGTTGCATCTTTGGATGAAGACCCAATGAAAGGATTATATTCTCTATACATGGTCGTATCCAGGAGGTCAAGGCAAGATTACATTGTGCAAAGCATCACCTTCATATGGCCTTTTCACACCACTTGCTGATGCTGGTAGCTTTCTCATTGTAAACAGCATGATATCGTTGGGTTTCAGTTTTAAGTCAAATAGTTATTATATTCATTAGGAAGTGATCAAACAAATAAGGTAGATAATTAACAAAATATGCCATTAAGATATGACACTTAATTTTCATTTCATATATTTTAAAGTATTTTTATAACATAGAAGTAATACAAGCAAGCATTTCCCATATCATAAGCATTTAATTTCGTGTTATATTAATTTAAAAGTATATTATTATACTACAAGTACTAGCAAGTATTGGTAATCATAGAGATTTATTCATTATGTTAGTACATGGGAAGGTATTAAAATACTTAAATAACTACAAATAACATCTTAAGTTTGCCAATTCTCCACTTATAACCCAATTTTTCATGATTTGGTTTAACTTTTTTTCATTTATGTTAGAGTTTTACAAATATATAGCCATCATGACTAGCACTTTGGTGTGTTGTCCTAAGTAAGTTCTTGGTGGCTTTTGCAATTTGGAGTTTGTTTGGTTAAAAATTTATTTACTAGTTTCTGCATTTTTTTTTATTTTTAATTTCTTTTTTTCTTCTTCTCTTCTTCTTTTTTTTATTTTTTTATTAAGTTACTTACACACACACACAATTGTATATTTAGGGGGATTTCACTCCTACTAAGCTACAAACATGATGTGTATTACCTATAATGGTATTCTTATTATTTCAAAAGCTACTGATCTCTTATGTTCAAATTGCTCCCAATTTATTTTCATAGTAACTCTTAAAATTTTAATAGTCATCACTTTATCAATTTAAATTACAATTGGTATAATTGAATTGTGCTTTCCTTGGGGATTTGGCCAATAGTGGGTTAAATCCTACTCTATGTACTGTTTTATACTTAGACTCTAATCCTTTAGACAGTATCTAACACATAAAATACTTATGAAATTTAATTACATTAAATGCATGAAACAAATTCTTGGTTCTAATTGAATTTCTCCATTCAAACTCACCATTTTAATAGCTTCGTTCTTTATGATGGAAAATTTTTGTCTCTAAAAAATAAGTATTAGTAATGAAATATTTCTAGCACAAATTCATCTCTATTCCGTTGTAGAAAAAAAAATTAAAAATTTTTGCAAAATTCTATTGCCAAATTTGTACTTAAATGGCAAAAAATCTAAACTCAATTTTAGTTGGCACAAAAATTCTATCTCTAAAAATATTTATTAGCATTTTTGATTTGAGATAAATGTGCTATGGGATAAATTTATGGTTTATTGTAATTTTATTTAGTTTTTCAATGAAATTTAGATATATTATCAAATTTATTTTCAAATTGGACAAAAAATTCTATCTCTCTAATATATTTTGTAGTTTAGATTTGAGATAATCTTGCATGGGATAAAATTAAAGTGTATATTGTAATTTTATTTAGTTTTTCAATGAAATTTTATTATATTTATCAATTTTTTTCCAAATAATTAACCCCCAATTTTTTACAAATTGGTCTCTAATATTAATAGGGATTTAGAGATAAGAAAAATTTTCTCATTTTGCAATGGAATTTTTGTTTTTTAAATTTTTTGTTGTTAGATTTGGGTTATTTAATGCGAGGGAATTAATTTGCTTTTGAGACAAAACTTTTCGTTACAATTTGTGATTGATATTACAATCTATCACTAATAGAATTATCGATTGATAATTTTTGCAATAGAATTTTGTTTGCGGAATCTCTTTCTTTAAGGCCTTTGTGGCAGAATCATCACTTTCAAAGATAAAAATTTTTGTCTCTAAATTTTTATTTCTTGTAATGACTCATATTCATGGCATCGTAGTGTATTACCTTTAAGATTATTTGGTGGACTATAGTCAATATCATGGCAAACTATCTTAAAGGTAAGAAAGTACTTTGAATAGGACATCACATTAATGTGATCTTCTTGGTTACTCCACCTTCCCTTACTACCAAAATCGTAGTTGTGAATCTCAACTCTCATCTTGCTTTTGTACTGTTCTCAGTGAACTTTCCTTAACAGCTGATCAATTAGTATGATCTTTTGGACTTGAAATAATTTTTTTACACTTTATGAAAACAAAGGTGTTATTGGATGGGGCTAGATTAAATGACAACGAGAGGTAGAAGAAGAAAGGAAAATTTTCTTTTTCTTTCTTTTTTTTTTCTAATCAAAATAATATTTGAATAAAATAGGGATCGTGAATGACTCTTGAATAAGGGGAATTTAGTTACTGAGGGGGAAATTTATTGTAGGTATGATGAATATAGGACAAGAAGTGAAGTGTTGGGATAGAAAAGAGACGACACCAGACTTGAGAAGGAAATAAGATGAGATTTCTTAGATTTTTAATTCATTGTATAGTATCTTCGTTTTGGATCCATAGATTTTTGTAGGATTGCATGTGTATTGTAAGGGATTTTGCTTGTACAAAAAGGAGTGATTAAGTTTGTAGTTCATTTCCCTTAAAAGAGGGAGTGAAAGTTGTGTGCAGTAGTGGATAAATGAGGTAGGAAAAAGTCTTTAGCTAGGGTTGAGGGTGTTTGTGTGGGTTTTGCATGAGATGGGGGTGTATTTAGACTAGGCCTCCGTTTAAGAAATAAATATATTATTGTTTTTTTCTCTTTTCACTTGGTCATGTGGTAGATCTCATGTGGATGTGGGCTTTATATTATTGTTTTATGTCAAGATTTGTCTACATAGTTATAAATCATGCCCTTTCAATTACTTGGATAGAGCATATGCTTTAATGAAAGATATAATTATAGGGTAAGAATTTAATATAGGGAATAAAAAAATCATACTAACATTTTTATGAATTATCATATTACTTGATGATGAGGCCTTTATTTGATGTGGCAATTATGATAAAAGGGTTCATAGATCATTACTAAAGATGTTGTACTTAATTAATGTAAATCTAGCCCTTGAGGCTCTAAGGTTAAGGTGGGGGATGCCTAGGCTAATATAATCCTTTCACATTTTGGAAGGGCAGATGTGGAGATGTAGGATCTAAATGGATCTTGGTTTTCTCATTGATTTATCATAAACCTTCTATAATAAGCCTTAGGATCTACTTGAACTTTTATAAAATAAATTTCAATATTAAAATATTAAGCTCCTAGAGTTTATGGATTTAAACTTTTTCTAAGGGGTTTGTTTCAGCTCCCTATGCATGATCTTACAAACTAGAGTTTAAAGATTGCATTTTATCTTTTGCTTTGAGCGGTTTTAATTCTTCCCTTAAAATTTATTTATTTAATTGTCTATTAATTTTGTGGTTCAAAATCCCATTCTCCTTATATTCACATATGCATATTCCTTTTTAAAGACCATCTTTTCAATATATACTCGACAGTATTCTTTTATCTTGCTTATGTTTTCCTAACAAATGACCTACAATTGTCGCTAATTATTTTCCCAATTTTATTTCTTATTTTATTTTTTATTAAGTAGAAAAACTTTCATATTAAGGTATGAATTATAAAAGTATATGTGTGCTAGCTTATACTTTGTTAGGATTATAAAAAAAATTATTTATTAGGCTTAGGGGATATGCATTTAATTATATATTTTTTTTTATAGTACTTAATAGTTACCCAAAAAATATTATTTAAATATGGTTATAAAAGTGTGGACTCAGTCAGCGCTTTCAGTGTAGATTTTTTTTTGAAATTATCCAAAAAAAAATAATCAAAAATCTGAAGAAAATTAATTTTTTTTTTGTTCTTTTTAAAAAAATTAAAATTTTATATAAAGAATAACAAAAAAAATCATTTTCCATAAATGTTTAAAAATTATAAAAAATTAATTTTAAAATTTATTAAAAATTAATTTAAAATTTATTAAAAATTAATTTAACATTTATTAAAAATAAATTTAACTTTTATTCATTATCTTATACAATATACAAAAAAAGGAAGAAAAAAAATTGATTCCATTACATCAAAGCTTAGTCTCTCCTCTCTCTATTGTTTTTTATTAATTCGATTAAATTAGTAGCCTATGAAATATAGCAATTTGACCTTCATAAAATTTATAAAAAAAAATAAAAATTTAAAAAAAAAAATACTAAATAATAATGAGGTTTGGTTCAGCCATAATACACGCAAATTAATCTTTTTTGAATATTTTGAGGCATATGTATATGTACTCAAGCAAAAAGTTTTAACCCCTTCAAAGTTGTTTTTTTTTTCCAAAAAAAAAAAAAACAAATGTGGATTTTTTTTTTCTAATTTTGAAGGTCTTAAACTTTCATTTGTGTTGAGTTATGGAAATGGAATATATAAAAATAAAATAAAATATTTTGATGTGACAGTGTACTATAGCTAAGGACCAAATCATGTTGCAGTTTGATATTCTTTTTAAGGGTTTATAAATTGCTAATATTTTCATAGGCTATAGTATGAATTAATAATAAAGAAAAAAGAGATGAGTTTTGACCAAAATGAATTTAGTTTTTTGTACTAATCTTTTTTGTTTTTTTTGGTATATTATAAGATTTGTAAAACTAAGTGTGCGATTTTTTTAATAAAATTTAATTAATTTTTTTTTTAAATTTGTAAATTTATGAAAATTATTTTTTTTCGTATTTTCTATGGAAACTTTAATTTTTTTAATCATAAAACTTTTATTTTTTATGATTTTATAAAAATATGTTTTGTTAATCTTTCAAATAAAAAGTGTGCACTATAAAGTGTCGGACTATGTTCGTACCTTCACAACATATTTTTGGTAGAATTTTGTCTATGTACATTATTTCATGTAATAAAAAAATATTTATTTAAGTGCATCCCCTATAGCTTACTATCGTATATTAGTTCTACAGTTTTTATTTTGAAGATTATATTGGTTTGGGAAATTACCATACGACTTAATGTAGAACTTTACTTACCGCATGTGGTCCAATTGTTCATCCTATTCATTACAAGTATGAGTAGGAAATTATTCATATATATATTATTAAGATTATAACCGTAAAAGTATGAATAATAAAATATATTAGCATGAATTTTTATGGCTTGCCAAAATTATTATTCCATTAGCATGTCACATAATATATTTGTGTCTAAGGTTTTTTTTTTGGTCGAATTTTTACAAAAACGTTCTGAGTTTTTAAATTTCTGTTAATTGAGAATTCATATATCATATTACCATCCATATAAAGCAAAATTAGGTATTAGATGCTATGTATTACGACTTGTCAAATATGGTCAAGGCGGGTTTGTCCTTTATATTATAATTGCTTGTCTATTTTCTATTGCCCGTCATCGTTATTATTATTTTTTTCATACAGTCATTATTATATTGTATTGTATCCCTATGGGATTGTATTATATCATTGATAATATACTAAATAATTTATATTTACTACATGCCATAGTTGTATTATCAGCATAACCCAATCACTTCTGCACTTTTATTTGCTCACAAGTATATTTTTCGGACGTGTCTTGGATTCGTAACTTTTTATTCGGTTCTTACGATTTCAAATAGCATTTATTGTTTGTTACGTTTCTTTCATCATCATCTTCTTCTTTCTTCTTTTTTATTTCTTTTTCCCGTCATCAAGAATTAATTTATATTGAGTTTTTCTTAGAAAGACTGATTGTATTCTTCTTCGTATCCAATGCTCCTTGATATCGCATGGTTGGTTTTATATCTTATTCATAACTTTAGATTGCTAACCTTCTATTAGTGGTTTTCAATAGTGCTATTATCATGGTTCTCTTATTTTTATTTTGTTATATTAGTTATACGTAATTGTCTTTCTTATTGGTATTACTAGTATGAGAAGGAATATAAGTTTAAATCTAAAGCGTATAGATATTATGTTATCTGTAGGTATGATAGTATTGAAGGAGATATCATACCATTTTGATGGTTTATTGGATAGTCTTACATATATGGGGACAATGATTATTATAACATTTTTTATTTTTCAAAGGACTCAATTACACATCTTAAAATTAGAAATTTTATATGTACCTTATCAAAACATTAGATTCTTATGCATACAAATACCCCTGCAATAATATTATACGACATTTTTATTTGTTTGTTATAACTTAATGTTGATATAACTTATTAATGTATCATTCAAAAAGCCATGCTTCAGATTGAAGTTTTGATAATACTATGCCTTATATTAAAGATAATAATATTATATAAATTTCTTTAGGATATTTGTTAAAGTGTGGTTGTAGAGTCGTTTCAATTATCACGGTAATCAAGTTCGCTTCGATCCCTAGATAGAACACATATTGCTTATTAGCAATATCTGCGTCCGGTGGATGTTGGTGGCAATATATCTACATCTTATATCAGGCACGATTATTCGTGAAGCAATTTTTCTTTTCCACGAAGTTATCAATGAAATAAAAACAAATGGCATTACTATAGTTGCAAACCGTGGAATGATATTTGATATCTTGGCCGAGGAATCTGAAGCCGTCTTATTAGGACCATTTCTTCCCATAACCTTTTCCCCTTTGTGTGAGGACCCTTCAATGAATAAGAACAAATCTTAACTTCGACAAGACAAAAAAAAAGTAAATATCTCTATGGAAATAAAGTATTTGGCTTGCCATATGCATAGAAGCAGTAAGTACCAATCACCCTTTTTTTGCTACTTGAAGTCCTATAAAAGAAGCTTGAAGAAAACCAAAATAGATGTGTATCCTTTTCGAGGTTTCTTAGTTATTTAGTCCCTATATCCTTAATGTCCAAAACATCGTAACTAGCCTGAAAATGTCGTCCATGGGGAAGCACCATCGTCCATTAGGCTAGGAGGTAGAAGTGCTTCTGTTTTTGGGTATCTTGTCCAACTCGAGGAGCATTCAATGACTTTGGATCACTTACTTCCTCATCGGACATATTAGCTTCCTGCCAGGGATGCAAAGCTCGATGAATGATGAATGAAGCGCTGTTTTCTCTATTGTAAGAGATGTCCTACGTAACACAACTGTTGTTGTCGCTAACGAGGTTCTAGGCAAGCCGGCTGTCCCCGCACGTACGGTAATCCATTTTTTTATGCTTTACTCAATTGCACATCGATAATTAGCAGCAAAATTTGATTTCTGAAAGCGTTTTTAAAGTAGGAGCTGTAAATTCATAGGTACATACAATATAATAAAAAACTCAATTCGAAAATAATTAAATGAAATGACTGCGTGTTGTAAATTATAACTTAGTCGAGTTTGTTTTTCTAAGCAGGTTTTATGCCACGGCAATAGGTACGAAGGAAAAATGGTTGTGGATGTGGAGCAGCCAAATCCACACCATTCCGGCGCCAGGATGCGGGAAATACCATCTCATTTTTATAATACAGGATTATGTACAGGTTATTATTTTAATTAATAAGCTGAGAAAAGAAGAATATTCTCATTTTTTTTTTTTAGACTTGTTAACTGTTTCTCGGGACTACTCATTAACACGTTATTATTTTGTTCATGATTACGTGCATAAAATTTTATATTTTATGCAAGATCTTTGCAGGCACTGTACGCTGAAAGATGCAGCGGTTTACAGACAACTGCGGCACTTCAGATAGTGTGGAATATTCATGGTTAAGGAAACACTGGCAAACTAGCAGCTTTTACTTGCACTATGAGGTTATGGTTACTGGGAAGAGATCTTTTCCTTCGGACCCCCAAGCAGCACATTTATCGTGGAGGCGATCCGAGCAATGAAGGTAAAGATCCCCCCCCCCCCCCCAAAGGGATCAGGTTAAAAAATATCGATCGCATTCCTCAATGAGCGGTGAGAGGAGCCTAACTAGAATTGATTTGCCTTCACTATATGAGCTCACGGATCTGTGCTCCCGACCATTGAGAGGGAGCCCCTGCCACTGGAATTCGGTGTTTAATTGCTCCCAGAATGGAATTGCCAAGCCGTAATTTGCATTGTTGCTGTGAATGATCTGTTCACTTTGTTCGTTAATGCCCGGAAGACAGGTTTTAATACATATATACATAATATTATATATATATTATCTATTGATTCGGTAATATTGGAATTTAAATTATCATAAGAATAACAAAGTTTTAAGATGAAATTGAATACGCAGTGCCAGAAAGGGAGCTAATACAGCTAAACGGATGTGCACTCATTGGTTTAAGGGAATTGACAGCGTACGTCAACAATGCCGGAAGGAATAGGGGTTTCAGTATAAAATGTTGTATATGTGTATATTTTACAGTAATCGGGAAGAGATCTAATTATCTACCGTGGTGGATTATAATGTGGTCAAACTAATGGGACGCTGTGGTTTTTTTTTTCTAGGAAAAACATTCAAGATTCATGCAATACGTTGTAAGACATGGGAAACCCGAGCAGCATTGTGTGACGTTGTCAAAGGGAAGCTAACATCGTCCAGGCGTAGAGACCCTCCTTTATGGTACCACCCGGAAACTGGTAAGCCAATTTTTAAACTCACAATCGAAATTAAAGATGCTTTTTTTGCAAATTCAATATTATTCTTATAAAATTTGTGTGTGTGTGATAATTATATAATAATTAGCGTGCCAATGATCATTAAGGGAACAAAGATGTTTTGGTGGGTAATCTCCGCTATTGAAAATTGCAGCTGATGACCTTGAGGAATCTCCTCAAATGTTTATGCCCATTTCGTGCACTTCCCTAAACTGGCAGAGGGAGAGAGGGGAGGTTGGGTCCTTTGAAGAGGAGGGAGGCAGAGAACGTCGGCCAAACTGAGGATACGTTTCAGATTTTGACCCTAGACGATCACGATACGACCAAAAATTTCGAGGATATGGATTCCGTTTCTTGATGATTTTTTTGGATGCGGATATCATGGCTAGACGACGGTTGAGACACAGGTTGATACACGATGTGGATTTACACGGTCGTGTAACAGTCAGGAAAACTTCCAGAAATATACACGGTTGCATAACGGTCAGGAGCACGGCTGTGTAAGGAACTTGGAGACTCCCAGGAACATACACGGCTCATTACACGGGCCAGGAAGTTTCGGACATGTGGTTCTGTCAGGATCTCCCCAGAAGCTTACACGGTACAGGCACGTGTCAGGGAGCACGATCGTGTGTTCTATCAGGAGCTCCTCAAAAGTGTACACGGCTAACAGGCATGGCAGGAACCGGCCGTATACTACGCAGACATATTTCCAGGATACATACACGGCCTTGTAGGCAAGACGTACTGTGTATACGATCAGTGGGAATAGATGTGTATTTTAATATTTATTGTCCACATTGTACATTTATTATTTTCCCTTTTTAGGTATTTTTACAGGAGTGTATATATACCGTTGTTAAGTTTATTTTAGGGTGACATTTTATTCAATCATCCTAAAACACGTTTGTGAGACGATTTTTACTCTGTAATTTTTCCATTGTGCGTAATTGACTTTATCCAGAATAAACTCTGATCTTCTTTGTTTATTCTAGAGTTTCTAATCCTAGAACTGGTCTCAATTTGACACTTTCCTCGCTGCGTTAGTTGGTATCAGAGTAAGGCAAGATTCCTATAGAGATGTCGGGCCTAACGATGGTTGTTGATGGCGGTCGATTTCGACCTTGATCGAGATGCGGAAGTCCAAGGAGTCAATCAATGGCTCAACGGGCGGTGGTCGGAACCATGGAACAGAGGCATGGCATGTAGAACAGTGTTTGGAAGACCCTAGGTGAGCGCGTTTCGTCGCCATGGTGATGGACCACAATGGGAACAGGGGTGTTGTCGGGATTGACCAGGGGGGGTTGTAGTCGCTTGCAGTAGTCCTTCAATGAATCGCACCGGAAATCAATGGAACCGTAGGATTGAAGAAGCTCTTCTGAAGAAGAAGGAAGAATTCATGCAGAGGATGGGGACAAGCACCGAGAAGGGGTGGCGTTTTGGTGGTGGCACGTACTGTAGAGTGGATGACGGGGTTGAATCAGGGTACGGTGCCGGGTATCAAAGAAAACACCAGGGATAACGATCATGCTGATGGCGGTGCCTTTGTCTTAAGGTAGACATTCCTTCTTTATGGTAATCTCAAATAGAGGAATTTTTGACTAGTTGTCCAGAGGTTGATAGATTCTTCAATTATATGGAGTTCCTGAGGATAGAGGGTACGGTTGGTTGCTTATAGGCTGAAAGACGGAGGCGTATACATGGTGGGGATCGATTGTAAACCATAGGCAAAGGGAAGGGAGGCAACCTATTAGAACTGGTACCGCATGAGAAATCTATTCAGCGAGATTTCTATACCCGACTACAAGCCTAATACTTTTCAGTAGTATCAACGATGCCGTCAAGGGAACGGAGGTGCCTGTGTACACCGCTGAATTCAAGAGGTTAGCGGAAAGGAATGATCTGAGGGACACTAAGGCAGGTCACCAGGTGGCGCATGTGTTGACGGGTTGAACTCAAATTAGAGACAAGTAGGGGTGACGGTGTTCAGAACAGCAATGAAGCCAAGAATTGGTCCCTCCGAGATGAAATGATGATCTAAGAGCAGAGTGCAAGGTTAAGAGGAGGTAAGAGAAAAACTATGGTTATGATAATTCGGCTAGTTAGAGTAATGGAGTAGCAGGGTGATGGCGAAAGGCCTAGAGGCGTTGTTGAAAAGCCAATGGGAAGCATAGAAAGAAAGAAGATAAGCTGAGGGGAGCGGCAATGAGAGCAAGAGCCCAAGGCAAGTATCCCATATGACAAACCAATATTGGGAAAGTGCTATAGATGTAATCAGCGGGACATTGATGCATGAATGCACGAATCGACGAGCTTGGTAAACATTATCGAAAGGAAGAGGAGGAGGAGGTGTGTGGTGGAAGCTAGATGGAGACGATGATTACTATGAGGAGGTTGATGATGCGGTGGAGCCAAATATGCAATTAGGAGGAGGATGCTTGCACGAAATAGGGGGTAGTTGCACAACGAATCAGCTATTTGAAAGCGTGCACGATTGGTGGGTGAGTGTTTGACCTAATTGTTGTTTGTGGGAGATGCGAGAGAACATCACCGAAGGGGAGGTTGTGAAGAGACTCCAGCTACGATAGAGAAACATCCGAAGTTTCTACACCATAGGATGGATTAAAGGGCAGAGCGAATCAAGGTTGAAAGAGAGGTTGTCAGGTTCCCTTTCATTAGGCAGTATGGGATGAGATATATTGCGACATCGTCGATATGGGCTTGTCATTTGTTTATTCGGAAGGCCTTAGCAATTTGCGTGGATGTCCCAACATGCCAGGAAGAAACAAATATAGATTAGAGAAGGAGGTGTGTGAACTATAAGCTGTTACCATTGAGGAATAAGCCACCCAAAAAAAAACCCAGAGAGAGGAAGGAAAATTTTTCTAACAATCACTCAGTTTGAGAAGGAAATGACCGAGGTTATTAAGGAGTCCTGTTTTTGCTTGCTGTCGTGGTGAAGAATGCGGAGAGGACATGGATAGTGTAGAGGCTCCGGAGGGAAGTGATATGGGTTTTATTTAGAGGGAATTAAAGAGGTAGAGTGACAGAAGACTTACCAGAAGGACGCCTCCATTACGAGACATCCAGCTCCTCATCGACTTGATGCCTGGAGAGCTAGTCTTCCTAACCTCCCTCACACCGGATGAGTCCCAATTGAAACGGAGGTTCTTACAGGAGAAGGTCCAAGACTTATAGACAAAATTGATTCATCCAAGATTAGCATGAGTCATGTGTCGTACCAGCGCTATTGACACCGAAGAAGGATGGGAGTTAGCGGATGTGTGTGGATAGTCGGGGCGATCAACAAGACTCACAATTGGGTTATAAATCCCAATATCTCACAGTGAGGATATGTTGGATCGGTTGAGTGGAGCGGTAATCTTCTCCAAAGTAGATCTTAGAAGTAGGTATCATCAAATTCGGGTCAGGCCCCCCCACAAACTCCACTACGAAATTTTATGAGTTGAGGAATATCCCAAAACACACATTTAAGGCTCGAGATAAAAATTTCCCACTGTTTTGGATTAATGGACTGATACAAAGGATACACACCCACATACAAAAAAAAAAAGGTATACACACCCAAAAAAAAAAATGCAAGTTGTAAGATGATTTATGATGGGAAAACTTTGGTTTCATAGAAAGAGAAAAGTACTTCTATTGGATCTTGAATCCTAAATTGTGTGAGAAGTCTATTATATAAGATATGTGGCTGTTGAGAACAACTTCTCTCAAAAATGTTTTGGAACACTTTTTTGGAACAGTAATGCTTGTGTTTGATCTAAAAGTTGTCCATTTTCCTCTCAACCATCTCATTTTTGATTGTGGTGTTTTTGGACACATAAAGAATCATGAAATTATTCCTCTTTTTGACATAAGGGTGATGATATGATTGAAATAATCCCAAACATTATTAGAACTTAGTCTTTTAATACTCATACCACCAAAATGTATTTTTAAGCTTTGAGGACAAGAAAAACCTAGGTGAAGTATAGGCATCCTAAACTTGCAAAATATGGAACAAAGAAACCTAACTAAAACATATTTGGCATTATGTGGAGACTCAGTAAAAGTTTTCGGATGAGATGTGTTCATTCCAATTTCTCAAAGGAATTCATTTTGCGAGACCGAAAAGATTTCCTTAAGTGTTCATGGGTTGGTATAAATTGTAGAAACTTTGCCAGACAGTAAGAAGCATGATCAAATGGGAAAGTGAGTGCTGACCTTTCTATATCTCTATGGTCAACTTTTTTAGTTGCAACTGAGCCTGTGTAAACATGATAGGTAGCTCTAGAACAATCTCTACTTCAGGGCTTCCTTTGAATGCTAGACTCTGCCTCAATTATACAAGACAATGGTTGGGATTTTCCACAGAACTATTTTTGGAATGAGTTCACAAATACAATAAAAATATATTACTAGCCCTCATGAAGTGATATGGTTTGTATGGAATAAAGAGGCATCTGAAATATTTCTATAAAAAAGTGCTTACAAGGCTTTATCATTAGAATGGCACTATCCCTTGGGCTAAGATGATTTGAAATAAGTATTCCATGCCACAAACACTCATTTATCATGTGGCTAGCTTGGAAAGGAATACTTATACCTAACAAGTCACTAGTTGGGGAATTACTATTCAACCAACTTGCTTTATGTTCAAATGGAAATAGGAACCATGATCACTTATTGTTTGAGTGTACATACTCAAAAACAGGTATGGAAGGCAGTCTTGATGGAACTTGAATGCCCAATATCCTTCTTGTCTTGCTAATGCAACAACAAGACTCATGGACCATCACAGGAAGTTTCCATGAAATCTAGTATGGAGAGTAGCACCTTTTAGCAGTAGTTACTGCATTGGAGAGTAACGAAACTTGATAGGTTGGATCCCTACTTCCTTGGGAATGTTCTTAGCTAGATAGATTTTAGCATTTTCAGAGTTTCTTGTACTTTGAATTGGATTTACTCTCGTTTCATGAAATTGTTTAAAAATTTAGTTCTAGAAATTTTAAATTTTGTGTAACCCAAGACTGTGTTTAGCGGCTCCTTTCTGTATATTCTCTCTCATTAATTAAATAATTACTTACAAAAAAAAAAAAAAGAAAGAAAACCTAGGTATCAATGAAAGTCATAAACACTATTGTCCAGAAACGTTAGAAATTATGAGGGCCCGGGACCCAATATCTGTATGAATAAGGTAAAAAGAAAAGTACTCTTTTATTTACTTATTGAAAGGTTATACATTGTGTTTAGCAAGCTCACACACCTCACAATGAGACTCAACATCAAGTTTAGAAAATAATGAAGGAAATAATACTTTAAAATCTTGAGGATGGATGTCCTAAACGGCATGACAAAGGGCGGCTCTTTCTTTGTTGGATAAGATGGATTCAGATATGAAAGAATGAGATAATAGGTTTCTTGAAATTGCTCGCTTTAGTTACTCTTCAAGGCATTAAGACCATCCCTGTTTTTAGCAAGTCAATCATTCTCCCCGAATATTCTTTCCTGAAATATACACTATTTATTGTAAAATATCACTTTGTAAGGGAAATCTTGTGTGGGTATTTGTATAGAAATAATAGGTAGATAATTTGGTAACATGGAGGACATTTTTTGGGGGTCATGGATGGGTTGATTTGGACTTTCCCCTATACCAACACGTTTGCTAAGGTTCCTTTTGCAGTGGCAATTTTCTTTTACTTGAACATGAAGTGTATGTGGAAAAATTTTTGGGAAAGAGTGGGTCATGTGGTCAGTGGCTCTTGAATCCATGATCCAAGAGTGTTGCAAGGGTTTTTTTGGGGGAGACTTTAAAATTTTTAAAATGAAAAAAGCTCTTCCCTAAATATGCTAAAGAAAAAAAAAAAAACCTTGAAGGTTTCTCTTTGTTTTTAAGGGAAAAGATCTCACCCTTTAATTCCTCTTGATTTAGATCAGTTGGTTTCCTATCGGTTCTCTCCTTTGTTGCATAAATAGCAATGTGGGCTAGTCTTGACCCACGAGATGGACTACTTTTTCCCCCCATTCACGACTTGAAGGTTTCCCATGAAATTTTCCAGCTTTTTTCCCTTTAAATGTGGGGGGGCTTTTTGAAATGGGTGCATGTATTTCTTTTTGATTCAAATCTTAAATTTGGGAATGTTTTCCACGTTTCCCAAAACTAGTATTTTCTTTCTGCTTCTCCTGAACTTTTTTTGGGCTTTTTTTAGCTATCATGGCCGAGCCATCTGGGGGGAGAAGACTCAAGCATTAGAATCCTCTTACTTTCCTCACCCCTAATAATGGCCATTCCCTCATTGAAGCAGGGAAATTTCTCCTTTTTTCCCAAGAATTTAAATTTGACTTAATCAAATTCAGAATTAAAAACTAATAAGAAAATTCATAACTCTATCTTTTTTAAATAAAATTCTTGAGAATTGCAACATTTCTAACACTCAGTCTGAATTATCCTGTAGTGATAAAGTATTTTGCTATGGGGAATTTTAGTTGTTAGCATATCTGCACTTTTTGGGCAGCCTATTTTTAAACCCTTCACCTTATTTACTTGAGCTGTATCTTTAACCTTTGAATATATTTGTTGGATTGCATCCCAAATATCCTTGGCCCATGGCCAAAAACATCATATATCACTTATATTGGGATCGGGAGCCCTTAACCACGCCATGATCATAGAATCCTCCTCACCCCAAATTTCTAAAACGGGGGGTTTCCCCTAGTTGTGGTCCAATTCCAATGAGAGGGAAATGTGTGAAAAAACCCTTTCACGCTCCCATACCAAAATGCCCCCCTTCGACCAATTTTATATGTCAGGAGGACATGATAGGGGAAAAAGGTGAAGGGCAGGAGGGGGGGCCCGAACTTAAAAAGGGAACTGCGGAAGGGGAATTTAGCAAGGTTATCTTAGTTTAGGGGATCTTGTATTTTTTTGTTTCTTCTTAGATAGGATTTTGGTTTCCTTCCTAGGGGTTGGTTGACCGCTGTAAGGAGGCTTGTCTCCCAGCTGGAGTTAGATTTAAACGTGTTTAAGGTTTAAAGGGGTGTGGCTGTCCAACTACTGATGATGGCACGATCGGTTTGTAGTGGAGGACAGGTAGGTGGAAAATCGTGGGGAAAATGGAGGCGAAATTAAAAACTGCCCCCTTTTACTCAAAAGGAAAAAAAAAAGGGAAAAGGGAAAGAAGGATCGGATTTTATTTTTTTTTCCTAAGCATTTTGAAAAATTTGGAATCATTGAGGTTTGTCGGGGGGTTTTCCAAAAAAGCCCAAAAAAACCCTTAGCAACCCTAAGGGGACGCGGGAAAGAAAAAACCCTAAAAACTACCCAATGAATCTGACCAATAAATGAGTTAAAGGAAGAAGGTCCTAAAGAAAAAATCCCAAAAACATGAGATGGGTTATTTTCCCTTTTTTTTTTCAAAATGGTTTTGAATTAAAATTTAGACCATTTCAAATAAATTTTCCCATTCACCTATACGTTGGGTTGAATGTGCTGTAATTCTCCAAGTTGTTGAAAACGATTTTCTTTCCCCCAATTTTGGTTTTGAAATAACGTGATCAGATTGTTTCTGTAATTTCGGGCATCATGGGCCAATTGACACGCCAAGCACACCGAGCCAAAAAAACACCCCAAAAACCCGCTTTCCGCAATTTAAGCAACAACACAGTCAAAACCTGCCCCCGTTGCCCAAAATTTACGGGGCTCTATTTTTAACGTGGTGGACAAGAAAGATGGGTATCCTGGCCCCTTACACAAAATTTCCCGGGGACCTTGGGAACTTCGGGGAGCAACATAAAAAAATTGTAGAGCAATAGAAGATATTGGAAGACTGTGATTGGCGGTTGGAGGTGGATCTAAGAAGGCTTATGATAATGTAGATGGAGTTTTCTTCGAGCTCTCCTTAAAGGTATTGGGTTTCTACCCCAAATTTTCAAATTGGGTTATGACTTGTGTATTACTCCCCAAATTTTCTATCAACTTAAATGGCGGGAAAATTTGTGGTTATTTACTTTCTAGAGGCTTAAGACAAGAGGACCCAATATCCTATATCTTTTTTGTTTTTTGTGATGGAATTGTTCTTGCTTTTCTTTGGGGAAAAAAGTTAAAAAAGAGGGATTTTTAAATTTCCCTTGGAGGGTGTTTAAAAGAGAGAGAGGGTTTTCTCACTTATGCTTCATAGATGATATTCTAATCTTTGTTAAAGGGGGTTATTACTTTTCTACAGCTAATAAAGGAGGTATTGGATGACTTTACCTTCTCTTAAGGCTTTTAACTCTTCCAAAAGCCAAAATTTTTCCTTTGGGGGGTAAATGCAACGCACATGAGAATTCAGCAGCTCTTTGGGGTTTTCCCATAGGGCTTCCCCCTCTGCTCCTTTAAAGACCACAAAGATTTAAAAGCCCTGTGGAGGGTAACAAATTTTGAGAAAATTGGCTGACTGCCTTTTCCCTTTTCTTTCATTCCCAAAAAAATAATAATCTGTATACAATTATTTTAGGTAATTAATATGAAGAGATTTGGAATTCTTTATTTTCTCTTATTCAGGAAAATGATACAAGGGATTTTAAAATATATACTAGTGTACAACCCATCTTTCCCTTTAAACTAAGGAAAAACTAAATAAAGAATTTAAAAAAAATATCACATTAAATCCATTTAAAATTTGATTCTTCTGCTATAAATATCCCAAAAAATTAAAAAGGGTGTCAAATTAGCCATGCTTTCATTAT
>JBBMOL010002575.1:0-23079 GCA_037954665.1 Laguncularia racemosa
TTTGGTTATAGTAACTCGCTACAAAACTAAAGAAACAAGGGGAAAATTAACTTATTAGAAAAACGGGTGTAATTGAATCAAGTGAACTCGAGTTTAAGTTTGATCGAGCCCTGAATTTTGGGCTTTAGCTCAATTGAAAGATAAATTTTATAAATTTGAGTTCAATTCAATTAGCTTAATTTAGCTCGAATATTTTATATAATCATTTTTCCTTAATTAATCTTAGGCTCAAATTTAATCTCAAAGATTGATCATGTTGTAAGTTCAAAATAAACTACCTGAATTTTAATTTATTAAATTTGGAATGAAAATCTAATTAGAAGTAATCTCTTTGCATATTTTTTGAAAAACAAAAATAGTAATACAAGCGAACCGTAGATATTAAAAAAAGAAAGAAAGAAAAGAAAAAGAAAAGAAAACGACACATGATATTCAAAATCCAAAGCTATCCAATAATATAGAGAAAATGAATCATAGTCCATTGCACATTTAAAAAAAATCCAAAAAACAGTATTATAAACCTTAAAAAGTAAGTCGTGGGAAAGACAGAAAGAAAGAAATAAAAAAAGAAAAAGAAAGAAAGAAAAAAAAAAATAGAAAGTAGAAATAATCAAATTTATTCTTGGATGACCGTGGCTCTTTCTTGTATGTTTATGCTGATAAGTAAAATAGCTACAAGCTTCTAACCACTTATGAAGTTCCTCTAAAAATAAAACAAAATAAAATAATATATAGCATAGCTAAGTTAGAAAATTTACATTAGAAAAATAAAATGTCTAAAAAAATAATGCATCGTATAACAAATTAGAAACTAATATAGAGTACGTAAGTCCCATGCTATTGATATGCTACTTCTTAAGCTTTTTCCCATTTCACACTTGTTGGTTTGCAATGAAGAGAACATCTCCTTCACTTCATTGATTCATACACCATTTGTGTTAAAATTTACTTGTAATGTAATAAAGTTGATAGTAGTTTCTCTTCCTATAAAGATTTGACTCACGAGAATGTCCTATAATTGAGATGATGGTGTATTTGATACATAAATTTTAATTAATTATTTAAAATTATTAATTTTAATATCTAATTAAATCTTTTGATATTAACAATACTACCCAGACTAACTTTATAAATTGTCATTTATTTAGTCAATTTTTTTTTTACCTATATAATACACTGCTACATATCGCAAACATTTATTTTAATGAGAGTATTCCACTTGGATGCTACATGGATTATGGACCCATAAATAGTGTATATAACATATTCAAAAGTCTATGAACACATCATCTTATTTCTATGAAACTTGAATAGATCACACTAAACAAATAATAATAATAATAATAAAGAAAACCCATTAATCATCATCATCAGCAATAGCAAGTACAATTGTACATCCTTAATCTTCACTTTTCTCTCTTTCATTGAAGAATTCATTCCCATTGTTGAGCAAGATGATGGGATTTGCATAGAACTATGCAAGTAGACTAAATGAATCGATCCATCCCAACCTACATTAACTCACTATCAATCAAGAATGTCTGGAAGCTCAGAAACATACACGGCCGGATACACGGTCAGAAGGCATGGCAATGTATTGTGTCAGATAAGCTCCCAGAAACATACACGGCCGGATATACGGTCAGAAGGCATGGCAGTGTATTGTGTCAAGTAGCTCCCAGAAAACATGCACGGTCGGATACACGGACAGAAGGCACGGCCGTGTATTGTGTCATGTAGCTACCAGAAACATACACGACCTGATACACGGCTATAAGGCACGACCATGTAACATAGCCGTGAATATTGAGATATTTGTTTCGTGATTTATTTTGTAAATATGGCATGTATATTTTGTATTTTATATTTTGGTAGAGGAAGATTTGTTTTTTCCTAGTTTGTAAGATATAGTTTCTTGGAAAAGATATTCTCCTGATGTATATATATACTTGAACATGAATTATGAAAAAGGCATTCAGCCAAAGTTTCTCAAAGTTGTTATGGTATCAGAGCCACACAACCGAATATTGTGTTGAATCCATAGTCTTTCTTTTATTCTTGGAATTTCTGGTTGGTTCTTGGTTTTCTTTGGCTTTAGGTTGATTAATTCCAATCAACAATTTTCTTGATAATCAAGTTGTGAGTGACAATTCTGTTTAGAATGACTTCTGAGAAAACACATGAAATCTTAGCTATTAGATTTATGGGAAAGAATTATGCAGCATGGAATTTCAGTTCAAGATGTTTTTGAAAGGGAAGGAGCTTGGGGTCATATTGATGGGTCTTCTCCAGCTCCTACAGAGTCGAAAGATCGTGGTCAATGGCAGGCAAAGGATGCTCGGATTGTTTCTTGGATTTTGGGATCTATTGAGGTTCATATGGTGAACAATTTACGATCCTTTGGCACAGCAAAAGAAATGTGGGAATACTTGAAGTGCGTCTACAATCAAGATAATACTGCAAGATGTTTTCAATTGGAACTTGATATGAGTAATTATAGTCAAGGTAATCTCTCAATTGAAACAATATTATTCTGGCTTCCTTAATTTATGGAGCGAATATTCTAGTATTATCTATGCTAAGGTGTCAAAGGAGAATTTGGCTAGTCTTCAGGCTGTTCATGAAGTGAGTCGTCGTAATCAGTTTTTGATGAAGCGTAGACCTGAATTTGAAACCGCTCGGGCTGGGTTGCTTAATAGAGATCCAGTTCCTTGTTTGGATGTATGTTTTGGTGAATTGCTACGCGAGGAATAAAGATTGGCGACACAAGCCGCTATTGGTGCAACTGGTGGATCATCTGGAATAGTTAATGTTGCATATGCTACTCAGACCCGAGGGAAGGGAACAATGCAGTGTTACAGCTGCAAAGAATTTGGTCATATTGCCCGTCATTGTAGTAAGAAGTTCTGTAATTATTGCAAGAAAAAAGGACATATTATTAAGGAGTGTCCTACAAGGAGGCCACAAGCTCTTCATGCTGCAGTATCCGACTCTTGCAATCTTGGTTCGACATCCACAATTGCTGGCAATAATCAATCTGTTCTCACACTAGATATGGTCCAACAGATGATTCTCTCTGCCTTCTCTGCTCTTGGTCTTCAAGGGAAAGGTAAGACTACTAATTCTGTTCCTTGGTTTATTGATTCCGATGCCACAAATCATATGACCGGCACATCTGATTTATTGCATAATCAACGTCCATATACTGGTACTCAACACACTTAGGTTGCTGATGGAAATAATATTCCAATTATGACAATTGGTGATATTAGCTTCTCCTTTCGACATGTCTTGGTTTCTCTTAAATTATCTACTAACTTACTTTATGTTGGTCAAATGGTGGATAATAACTGTGATGTCCACTTTTCTCGTGATGGTTGTACTGTGCAGGATCAGGTGTCGGGGAAGGTGATAGCAAAGGGGGCTAAAGTAGGCAGGTTATTTCCATTACAATTTACTGTTCCTCGGACTTTGTCATTAGCTTCTTTAGTTGTTGAAAATAAGGCTGGCATCTGGCATAGACACTTAGGTCATCCAAATAATGTTGTTTTGACTCATTTGTTGCAAAGTGGTGTTCTAAGTTCCATAGGTAAGAGTTTATTAGTTGATTGTTCTCCTTGTAAACTGGGCAAAAGTATGACATTGCCTTTTCCGGTTTTTGGTAATCATGCCAATAACTGTTTTGACATTATTCATAGTGATGTTTAGGGAATTACACCAATTATTCACATGCTCAATATAAATATTTTGTGACATTTATTGACGATTACAGTCGATTCACATGGATTTATTTTTTGCATTCTAAAGCAGACGTATTTACCATGTTTCAAACCTTTGTGACATATATTGAAACTCAGTTTTCCACTTGTATTAAAATCTTACGGTCTGATAATGGTGGTGAATATATTTCTCATGAGTTTCAAGCATTTCTTCATAACAAGGGTATTGTTTCACAACGTTCATGTCCTTATACACCTCAGTAGAATGGATTTGCCGAACGAAAAAATCGACATTTGTTAGATGTGGTGCGCACATTGTTGTTAGAATCTTATGTTCCAGCTAAGTTTTGGACCAAAGCTTTATCTACTGCAGTTTATCTGATTAATCGCTTACCATCTCAACAATTGAAGTTTGATTCTCCCTATCAACGAATGTTTGGTAAACATCCTAATTATCATATGCTACATACTTTCGAATGTGTTTGTTTTGTTCATTTACCTGCCCATGAGCGTCATAAGTTGTCAGCCCAATTTGTTCGATGTGCCTTTATGGGTTACAGTCCTAATCATAAAGGTTTTGTGTGTTATGATGCAATTAATAATCGATGGCATATCTCTCGGGATGTGATTTTCTTTGAACATGAATACTATTTTCAGCAACATCTTTCGACATCTGATACTATTGTACTTCCTCATTTTGATGATTCTTCTTTTGATAAGCGATTCAAGCCTGGACTTGTCCTTCTCGACCCTGTTCCTGAAAATGCTTCAATGATTCTTCAACGATCAACTCGGCACACTCGTCCTCCAGATAGATATGGCTATTCTGCAATTGTAACTAATACTACAATTCCTACCTCTTATTCTTGGGCTACTAAACAGACTTGCTGGATAAAAGCGATGCAAGAGGAACTTCAAGCACTTCAAGACAATGACACTTAGGATATTGTTTCATGTCCTGCTGGTGTTAAACCCATTGGTTGTAAATGGGTTTATTCTCTTAAGATCTGATCTAATGGTTCCCTTGACAGATATAAGGCAAGGTTGGTAGCTCTTGGCAATCGACAGGAATATGGAATTGATTATGAAGAGACCTTTGCACCTGTGGCTAAGATGACAACTGTCCGGCTTGTTCTATCTATTGCTGCATCTAAAGGATAGTTCTTACGACAGATGGATGTTAAGAATACATTTTTGCATAGGGACCTCAAGGAAGATATCTATATGACTCCTCCTCCAAGATTGTTTTCTACACCCTCACATGATGTTTGTAAGCTTAAACGGTCTCTATACGGTTTAAAACAGGCTCCACAGGCCTGGTTTGAGAAGTTTCGTAATACTCTTCTTAGCTTCTCTTTTATTCAAAGTCAGTATGATTCTTCATTATTCCTTTGCAAGACTGACAAGGGAATTGTTTTGTTGTTAGTCTATGTTGATGATATTGTCATCATAGGATCTGATACTCAATTGATGTCTCAGTTATAGGAGCGTCTTCAAGGTTCTTTTCATATGAAGGATTTGGGATCGTTAACTTATTTCTTAGGTCTTGAGGTTCACTCTTCTTCTGCTGGTATTTTTCTTCATCAACATAAATATACTAAGGAACTTATTGCTTTAGCTGGTCTCCAAAAGGGTCGTCCTGTTGATACTCCTTTGGAAGTGAATGTTAAATATCAACGAAATGATGGTGACTTTCTATCTGATCCATCTCTATATCGACAACTTGTTGGAAGTCTCAATTATCTGACTATTACATGTCCTGATATTTCATTTGCTGTGCAACAAGTTAGTTAATTTATGCAAGCACCTACACATCTTCATTTAGCAACAGTTCGCTGTATTGTTAGGTATTTAAAAGGGACTTCTCATCGTGGCTTGTTCTTTTCTGTGGAGTCTCCTATTCACTTAACAACCTATAGTGATGTTGATTGGGCTGGTTGTTTTAATACACGTCAATCTATTACTGGTTGGTGTATGTTTCTTGGTAACTCTTTAATTTCTTGGAAAAGTAAGAAACAAGATCGCTTGTCTAAGTCTTCTACTGAGTCCGAATATCGTGCTATGTCGTCTACCTGTTCTGAGATCATTTAGCTTTGAGGTTTGTTGGCTGAGGTTGGTTTTCCTCAACTTGGGTCTACCTCTCTTTATGTAGATAATACTAGTACTGTCCAGATTATTGCTAATCCTGTCTTTCATGAGTGTACGAAACATATTGAAATGGACTGTCATTCTCTTCCTCATATCTCTTCTGATCTTGAAACAGCTGATATATTTACTAAGGCTCTTTCTCGGCAGCGTCATCAGTTTCTTGTTGGCAAATTGATGCTTCTTGATCAGTTAGCATCAATTTGAGGGGGGGATATCAATCAAGAATGTCTGGAAGCTCAAAAACATACACGGCCGGATACACGGTCAGAAGGCACGACCGTGTATTGTGTCAGATAAGCTCCCAGAAACATACACGATCAGATACACGGTCAGAAGGCACGGCCGTGTATTGTGTCAAGTAGCTCCCAAAAACATACACGGCCGGATACACAGACAGAAGGCACGGCCGTGTATTGTGTCAGGTAGCTACTAGAAACATACACGGCCTGATACACGGCTAGAAGGCACGGCCATGTTTGAGATATTTGTTTCGTGATTTATTTTATAAATATGGCATGTATATTTTGTATTTTATATTTTGGTAGAGGAAGATTTGTTTTTTCCTAATTTGTAAGATATAGTTACTTGGAAAAGATATTCTCCTGATGTATATATATACTTGAACATGAATTATGAAAAGGGCATTTAGCCAAAGTTTCTCAAAAGTTGTTACTCACGAGTTAATACGAACCAATTTGCGTATGCCCACTTAACAAGCGAGCTGAAATTTTTAACCCAACTCATATATTTTTTGCAAGTTAAGCAAGTTGGCTAGCATAACTTGTAGGCTAAATGAGTCAACCCGCATTTTTATGTACATTTTTTAAGCTAAATGGACCAAATCCACTCCAACCTACATTAGCTTGCTAATTAATGCAAGCCAAGTTGCTTATATCAGATTTATATGCAAGCTAAAACTTTTAACCCAATCTACATTTTTTTTTTTTGTGAGTTAAATGGACTAACTAACATGGCTCACTCTGCTTGCACAACCCTAAATTTGTTATGCACATTTCCAAAATTTAGCAAGTATAGCTCACTTTTTTAATTGAATTATCAAAGCATGAAACATGGGGGGGAGGGAGGAAAAACAAAGCTCATACTCTTATCCTCTCTCTCTCTCTCTCTCTTTAAATTTATACAAAATTACATCATAAAAATCAAATCTTTATGAAAAATACATCAAAACAAGGTCGATTAAAAATGAAAAATCCAAACTTAAGGGTAACAAAAATCCACTATCAACCACTTGGTAAATTAAAAGAATTGTTCATCATCATTATCATCTTCAAGAACAACCAAAAATTCAAACTCATTTCCTGTCTCTTTCTAAATTTACCTAAACTTAAATTAAAAAAAAAAAATTGAAACTTAATGAAGTACATTAAAATCGTGTAGTTAAAACATGAAATTATGAACTTATGATTTGACTACCTAAATAATTTATTTGAGATACGAGGGTTTCAACTTTGTCAAACAAAAATCTCATTACTTCTCTAACTTTTTTTATGAACTTTCAAGTTAATCATGTGTGTTTTTTTGTGAATTTAATCAAATTCAAATTTCTTTCCTTGTCTATATTTGATCTCTATGAGTTTTCTAACTAATCTATGTATGTTTTCTTCTTATTGATATGATAATTATTTTTATTTTTTGTTTATTTTCATTTATTCCAATTTACTAAAAGAAGATAATATGTTTATGGACTTCATAACATGCCATTTACACTACATAAAAGCTACATGGCATCCTAAATGGAATTTTATTATTTAAAAAATATTTAGGACATGTGACAACATATTATTGGTCTAAAGATCCAATTAGATAAATGGTAACAAACGAAGTTAACACAAGTAGTGTTGTTAACATCGAAAAGTTCATTTAGGTATTGAAATTGATAATTTTAGAGTTTAGGTAATTAATTAAAAAATTGGTCTAAATTCAAGTATTAAATATGATATTATCCCAATATAATTTGGTTGATTTTATGTTGTGTCTATAACAATCCGACCTCCCATCGAGGTATTGTTCGCTTTGACGCGATACACTATATAGTTGTATCCTTTAATGCAACTGCGGGAGTATTCTAAATTAAGCACACTTAGCCTTGAAATTCTAATGAGCTCTACCACTATATCACAAGGCACTTTAATATTTGGAGTTCTGGAGCTTCATTAATTAGAGTTCCATCATTTTTTATTTGAGGTATATCATAGTAATTATAATAGAAAATTCATTTTATAAATACAAGTACTCATGGTTAAGGGCATGAGTACCAATTAGAGTAAAAAAAAGTTCTAACATTGATCTACAAAACATGAGTACATAATATTACAAATAAAACTGCTCTTAGGTACAGTCAAGTCATTGAGCAGCTTGTTAATCACACACAAGAAATTATTATGCATCGATTCCTTATTGACATCTACAATATGACCTTGTCTCACAGGGATATTATGGATTGACTTATGCACAAATGGCAGGTTTCAACGCAAAGAGAGAAATATATTCCGATAAATCTTGCTTTCTGTGTTGTCTTTGAAATAACTAATGAAAAAACAATAGGACAACTCAATTTAAACCATAATTTTAAAAAGTAGAAGATTCTCATTTTTCACATTTCTTCATTGACTCAGCAGGTCTATTTGAGTCATACGCTTGCCCATGTGATGATACGAGCATGGAAGGAAGGAAAAGACTTAATTCGATTCTTCTTCTGGTTGAAGAACAAGAAACAAAAAATTGTTACCACTCGAAAATTAAAAGGCACTATACGGTAATAATTTCCATTTTAATACCAAAAAATATATAAAGATATGCATTTGCAGCTCCATCAACGTAACTAGAATAGTACATAATCTTATGCATACTAAGAAACATTCATAGTAGTTGTTCCTTATGACCATGTAACATCAATGAAAATAATAACATAAAACGCAACATGCCTGTTGGTCAGAACTGCAACTTGGAGAAAAGGTAATTTTAAAGATCTTAGCTGGCATTATTAGATGGACCTGATATATGAATAAAAATAAATTAAAGATTATCTTAAACTAGATTAGATTCACAAGCCTAAAGAGCTTAATAATTTAGAGCTCAACTTTAGTTCTATTAATTATTTGAGTAGTTTGAGTTCAAGTTTAACTCAACTATAACGAAATCAAACTCAAGTAAAAATTGTGGCGGGCTTGAAAAGTTTGCAAATTAGGTTCATTTACACTCTAGTTGGGTGTGAGAGTAGAAATTTCATTTTATTTGTAAAAATCATAGATCCAAAACTCGTATATTTAAACAAAGGCTGCCAAGAGCCATTTCAAGTTGTTCCACTGACATATGGCATTTTCTCAAGCAAAAACATGAAAATAAATTCATTAGGATTCACATAGACTTATTTAGTAATGGGCTTAATTTAGATTTATGTCATGAACCAACTCTTTGAGCTAATGGCAAGGTCTAAAGAGTCAAATCTAGCTATTTTACATATGTTTTAGGAAAATTAAGATTGATAGAGATTTGGAGAGGGATTTCTATTATCTATTTCTTTTTATTTTTTAAAATAAAACAATAAAGAAATTATCTACCCCATCCAACTAGTTTTGACTTTGAGTCCTGGGCAACCCATTATGACTCTTCTTTGGATAGGCCTTAAATGGAGCAAGAAGGTTGGAATGCTAACAGATGTTTAGTATTGAATTCACCCAATCCCATATTACCCATTTTAAGAGCGTCTAATGACAAAATCACTAAATAGAATGGAGATCGCTAAAACAAATTGACACTTCTTAGCCTTTTTTAGTTAGCTTGTGTGCTTATAGGCTTACTCATGAGCTCGAGTTATAAGAAGCCTGAGGAGTTACAAAAGTATTAACAAGGATGCACTAGGTTTTAAATAGGAAATGTACGATGTTTGTGCTTACACTTAGGGCAAAAGTACTAGGAGTACTGAGGTATCGGATGTGGTCACCAATTGGTAGTAATATCCTGTTGAAGGGGGTAGAAATTTGGGAAGACAAGCTTCAGGTGTTAGTGTCACCACATGGACACATTCTTAAAGAAGATTGTAATCGGGCCATATTGGTGTTCTAAGATGCCTATATAGACAACTATAGTAGACTAGTAGTGCTAGTAGCTAATACTAGTGACAATTCTATGATGAGATGGTTCACATTTGTTGGGTAATGGGGTGTACCGATACATGATTATTGGTTCTAGGATGTCAAGAAGTACTCTCATTGTGGTTGTTGTTTTCAGAATGTTGAGGAATACTCATACCATGGTTACTTGTTTTGTTGATGAGTCATGAATTATTCCAAATCTCAATATGCTGAGATTATGTTGGTAGTTTGACACTAAAAATAAATGATAATGATTGATGTTCTTGCATTAGCAATTTAAGTTGTATGCCTATTGTTATTGATCGGCATTGACACATGTTATGTGTTAGTAATATGTTGGGTTTTAGCTTATTTCTCACGAGATACTTTTTTTCCACAAGTACTAGATATATGGATTAGGAGATGGGCTAGGAGATGCAATTGCATAGGTTGTGGACTGGCCTTCCCTTTGAGTTTGGTATGGGTTCAAATTTGATTTAAGTTTAACTTAAGTTTAATTAGCCTTGTTAAGTTATTTGTATTTAAATGGCATAAACACTAATCTCATAATAAAATTGATTAGATTCGAATATCTCTTTTTTAATTGTAATAATAATTAAGAAAAAATAGTTGATTGAATTAAGCTTGTTAACTCACTTAACTAAATAGATTTATGTTAAAGCTCATCTCATCAAATCACTACCCCCTGATCTAGCTCAAACAAATGTGGAACGAATAACGGGCAAACAGGTGTGCATGAGACATAACGGAATTAATTCAATACGACGATGATTGTTGATGTGAATAGCACTGAAAAGAAAATACTTGGATAGCTAATATATTATTCCCAAATAATTGTGTGGGTCAGGTGAGCCCAATAATGTCCCTCAATGTTACGACACTAGTTTCTCCCCAGTGGAATTGAATAGTGGTTCTTATATGGTCGTGTTAGTTATATTCGGTCCTGAATAGTGCTCCGCTTGCGTAGGGTCATGGAGTGGGATGTTACTCCTAGAACAAGTACAACCTATAGTTATTGTGGCCAGCATGCAATATTTAAGTAAAACACGCATTAGCCTTGAGGAATAAATGACATGAGCTAGATTGTACATGTTAGTTCACACTTGATATTATGATTTCTATTTTACTTGTGTGGAGGATGTTATCTAATTGAGGGGTTAATTGATTAAGAGTTCCTTCATGTTTGAGCCAAAATCAAATTCAAATTCCTTTAAATTTTAAGCTAATTCATTAGAAATGCATCTTCTAAAGTTTTTTTCTTTTTCTTTTTTAAGTTTTTTAAAGTTATAAATCAATAGTTGTGATTATTTAGATTTTTAAAATACCCGATATTATTATCATGGTATGACCCTTTTTTTTATAATTTTAATTATTGATTACACGTGATAATATCATTAACCACTATGTCTCAAATGCAGATAATAAATTTTATTAACTAATCTGATATTGAATTTCGAGGATGTGGTATCTGGATTTCCAATGGGATATGCTCATTTTCCAAGCATTACAGAAATTTCTATAAAAATCCAACATAGATTTTCACCCTAAAAGTATAATTCCCAAACATATGCCAAATTGAGCATTCGTCCAAGCCATAAACCCTAACCCTACCATCTCCTAAATCACATTCATAATTCATTTTATTTCAAAACTGTGAAATTTTTTTCAACTTTGTATTCTGTGCTTATACATATACAACCAAAATATAACATAATCTAGTAATTTATATAGTGGAATCCTTTATTTGAATCAGAAAGAAAATTATGAGGGTTTATTGACTACTTAAAATTTAAAGTAACCAATTGAATTTAATTAAAAAGTACAAGGCTTCATTATGTCACTGTGACAAGTTACATCCTGTCTCATTATGAAAAGCCCATTAGCCCATTCTCCTTCTGTAAGCCCACTGAATCCTTGTGTTTTTCTCCAACGTTTGGGAGAAACTAAGCTTACTATTTCCTTATTTTTCCTGGATGTCGGGCAAACCGAATGGTGTTCGTTAAAGGAAGGTTCCATGATTCCTGAATGTGGATTAGACAATTGATATTTCTATTACCATACTATCTCAGGCGCAAGAAATTGACCTCAATTTCAAATAAATTTAAATCCAACTATTAAACATGCCAAAATCTACAAAGTTTTAAAAAATCTTTAATGATGAATCTTTAAAAAAAAAAAAAAACATTGATGTGGCGGTGTTGAAAGATAATATTGAAAACTCTAAATTATTATCTAGAGTATATGATAAAAACACATTAAAAGGGTAAAATTAAAAAGTTTAATCTTAAACACCATCAAATTGTTTATATTTTAATATCAAGTGTACAGGTGAAAAGAAGGAAAAAAAAATAATAAACTTTTGAATTTCTAGTTAACCGAGCCAGCTAACTTATATGAGAAAAAAAAGGAAAGTATTTGGTTACCAAGGTTTCATGCACAAGAAGATCGATGAAGCTTGTTTTTAAATTGTTGTTATTGCCAATTATGGCTAGTAATTTGAGAAACATTCCGTATAGTTGATTTAAAAGAGATTTAGATTTACTATCTCAACGATAAGATTAATATGTTTGTGTCCAGGCAATTAATCTATTTTGAATACGATTGTGAAAAGAGGTTTAGATTTAGATTACCATCTCAACCTATATACAGCACGGCAAAACTAATATGCTTGTGTCCAGACAATTAATCTACTTTGAATACGATTATTATACAAGAAGTGATACTTATACAGATGATTAGAACCAGATTACTATCATAAAACATATTGCAACCATGCATTAAATAAATATTGTAATTATTAGTTTTGGCTTTTCTAATCATTTACTAACATGTCACTCGGCAAGTGAATTTTACAAAAGACCATCGACACAAAAATCATTTTCCTTATTACACGTTTCGATTTGAAACATTCAGAGACGACTATAACTTGCTTAAAATCCAATCATGATTTACAGGGTAGCCTTGTCAATCCGATGACATATATGTCAACACAAATAAATCCCTAACTAAACAGATTGTATTGAAGGGTCAAACATACCTGTTTTTTGGCTGGGTAAACGCAACAATACTATCCAAGTTAATAATATATAGACAAACAGAGTCCCAATGTGAATAGTCTTACTTTTCCTTAGAAGTTGAACATGTATTTTTGTCACTTTGTATACATTATCACCGTCTTAAGCTTTCACTGAAAGAGGCATGCGGGAATAAACAACTAAACAACCTTGAACAAACTTTTAATAAAATGAGTTTGACTTTTTGCTCTTGATGTACACATTCAAACTGCCTACTTTGTTAGTGTTGTCGTGAGTTGGGATATCTCAGTTGTTGGTGTCACTCTATTGCATCAATTCATTCAAAATGACACACCAAAGAAGAATATTTCAAAAGATTTTGGTGTTGAGACTTTTGACTTTCTCCATGTGATCGTACTGATTGACTACTGTTCTATGGTTGCACTACAAAACCATCTCATGATCTTCGCTGCTATTTCGATCCTCAAACTTCAACTTTCTCTAATCTTCGTCTCTGTCGAAGAACCGCGGATTTCGGGGCGACCTGAGGGATTGTTGAAGCACATTTAGAGAGAGAAGATGGCCATGATAAGCATGAAAATAATGTCCATTCTTATTTTAGTTGCAGCAATGGTGATGACTGCAGAAGCAGCAACATACACTGTTGGGGACACCTTGGGATGGAAAGTCCCACCTAACGGTGACACTTTTTCGGACTGGGCAAGCACGATCTCTTTCGTGGTCGGAGATATTCTAGGTAAGCTTGTCATTTCAAAACTTCTTTTATCCTATGATCCTTTTTTTCGCTGTTGACAAGTCTCTCATACAAGCTAACTTAGTTAATCCAAATTATTCCTCTAATTTGCAGGTTTCAATTTCACCACCGGCGAACACAATGTCATGATCGTTACTAAGGAGGACTACGACGCCTGTAACGCCGCGACCGCGCTCGATGGTCTTACCTCAGGACCAGCCACTTACTCCCTGGATGCCCCAGGAGACTACTATTTCTTCTGCTCTCATGGCTCACATTGCCAGCAGGGCCAAAAGCTAGCCATCAGCGTCACCAATGCCTCCCCTGGCCCCGCCGCCAACTCGCCGGACACAAACCCTACTACACCAGGCAATAATACCGGATCGAATACTCCTAATACTCCAGGTGGCTCCGCCGCCGCATCCGTGTCGGCCGCATTGCCGGTTTTATTCTTGTCATTGGCAGTTGCCATATGGGGTGTTAAATATTAATTAGTTGTCATCAATGGGGAAAATAAGAAGTTTCCAATAGATTCATTCAATTGGTCTTGTTGCATTGTGGTGCTTTCCAATGTTTTTTTGGGTCTAAAATCTTTGTGCTATATATATTTTTTAAGTGCAATATGTGAAGTCTTGCATAATTGAAGGATGTAATGTGTTGAATAATTCAATGGGGCTGCTGGGAAAATGAGGGGAATGTTCGTATCAGGTATTAACCATTAAAGATCCCACCTAATACTATAGAAGATAAAAAAGGGACTTTGTTTCATCTACTATTATAGTTTTGGTATTTTTTAAACACCATATTTAAATGGAATAATTAGCAAAATAAGATATCAAAAAGATAAAAATATAATTATATATATATATTTTTACCCAACATGATAAAATACTAACAAATCTTTATAAAGATACTTATTAGGACACCAACCTGTTTTTTCTTTGGTTCATAATAAAAGCAGATTAATTCTCTTCAAACTTTGACTACACCAGCATCCCTCGCGGGTATATAAGATAGCAGTTGGCAAGACAGAAGTGGATGAGTTGTAAGCAGGTGAACCTCAATGTGCATGTGCTATGTAAATTCAAGCCGTGTGGAGCAATGTTGAGATTTATATATGTTGATAACCTAGTTTTTTATTAAAAAAAAAAACACTAGTTTATGCATTTTCAAGTTGACTGCAAGAATTGATAGAAGTATTAGTGGGAGAATCCAACAAAAGCGGATTATAAGATCCAACACTTATTAATTAAGTGTATTTGGATAATACACTCAGGATGAAGAGCAATTTGAATATTCTTTGTTATTTCAATGGTAAATTATCATTAAAATATTTTTAGTAAGGATCTTACCTTTTGAAGTTTATGTCATGAAAAATAAAAATTTGTAAAGGTAAGTTATTAAAATAATTTTTCAAAATACAAAGTCTTATACAAAAAAAAAAAAAAGATTTTTTGCTAAAATGTTTACCTATAAAAGTTGACATTTGCAATATCATAGAAAATCTTTTCAAAATGCCTTTATAGTCATATATCATCAAAAGGAAATGGATTTGATAAAATTGAAAAGTGTAATCTACTAGCATTTGTGCTATCTTTGTTAAATAAAATACAGTCTTGTGCTAACCTATTTACCATAAATACTTAGTTGTTAACTTTTTAAATTAAAAATATTATATTACAAAATTCTGATTTTAGCATTGGATAAAAAGATTTATTCCATAGTCAACCTTATAAATTAAAGACCACAAAGCATTTGAAGAGACACATGTTACGCACATGGCTAAGTATTACTAGTAAGTAATGTCATCGTGAGAATTAAGCTTTCAAAATTGTATTCTCTTTACTAGTACATCTAGTGCTTTTCAAAAAAAAAAATTAAGGTGCTATCTATTATAATTGTGCGTGTTTTTTACAAGCTTAGTATAGAGAAGTGAATGAGCTGCAAGTGAAGAAGGTTGTTAATGTTAGGCTACTGAGAACCACAAGAAACCAAGAGAAGCCAAGGGATCATAGCGGCAATATCTTTTACTAAGTTAAGTGGAGTTGTAGATGACGTAAGTAAAAAGCCAAACCTTTTTACATCTAGACGCAATTCTCTTACTCTCTTTACTTTTTATACTCATATTTATTTATCTGTTTGTTTAATTTTGATTCTTAACTTGCATATTCAAGTAACTCACTTAAGGTAGAAGCAAATAAATGTGCATGACTCTAATATAATATAAAGTTACTTTTGCATAATAATTCACAAGCCACAAAGCAAAAAGAAATAATGAGTTGATTAAAATGTACATTTACGCTTTTAGCAATTTTCTATTTTGACCTTTCTTAGAACCTAAGTAATTTCTACTTAAAGTGTATTAGGGTTTAGGTAATGTAAGCTCTCTCTCTTCTCTCCTCTCTCTATATATATATATATATGTATGTCTATGAAAAGGAGAGAGCTACTAAAAGCTTATAGACTCAATTTAAGGAAATTGTACATTAGTGAGCCTATTAGTTTTATGGTAATTTTTTATCTACAATATCTTAGTTCTCCACACTGGGTTTTTGTATTAAATTATCTTTCTTCATTAGTTATATTTTTTGGCAATTCATACATATGACAATCATTGACCTAAAATCCAAATGTTGGTCTTAAGTCCTAACAATTATAAAAGTTTAAAATGTAAAATGTTGGATCTAGATGGTTGGCTTGGTGGTGGTTTTAGAGAAGTTAGAAAGTAATTCTATGATCCTAAGGTGATGATATGGGTGTTTAAAAACTTTAGTTATGTATAACCTCCATTGTAGCATGGCAAAGCTTCGAGAGAAAATTGAAGGTTCATGGGTTTCAAGAGTTAGAGAGAGAAAGCGGAAATGGGAGCCTAAACAAGTGTTTCAATGTGTTTAAGTGTGTGTGTTATGTAATTCAAGACAATTTAGAATCTCTATTTATAGGCTAAGTGAGCTTGATAATAATAGTGACTCAATAAATGCCCACACCAGAAAGTCATGCACCTAATAATCACTAGTCTTGAATCTTGACTTTGCATGTCAATTAAAGTGTGATTCTATTTCTAAAGCAATTTCTTTTGAGGGGTTGTTTTCCTAGACCTTGAGCTTACAAAATGCAAATAACTAACTTAGTTACACACAACTTTAGAAATTTTGGGGGTGCAAAAACAATTTAAGTCCAAATAAATGGACCTAAACCAAAAATGAAAAGTCTAAACCACTATTTTGGGTTTTATCAGTTGAGTATGGTCAAAGCCTTGGTGAGCTTGATAATAATGGCAATTAGGTAAATGCCCACACAAAAAAAGTCCACACCCTTAATCAATACATCTTGAATCTCTTATTTTGCATGTTAATCAAAGTGGGTTTCTATTTCTAAAAGTAATTTTAGCTTAGTTTTCAAGGGGAATTTAAAAAAAAAAAAAAAAAAGGAGTTGCAAATGAGCTAAGGTGTGCTTAGCTTTGTAAAGTTCCAAAAAATTTTGAAAAACTAAATGAAAATTAAAGAAAATAAATAGAATAATAAATACTTTTAGGTCGATGTAACAAGGGGATAAATTCTCCAAAATATAATTTTTAAACAATATTAGGTTAAATAATGAAATTTAATTTAACTTATAGATCTAAGAATTTAAAAAAAAAAATTAGAGTGAATTTATATTTGGGATATTAGATTAGCTTAGACATAAGCTTTCATAATAAATGCTAAAAATTTAAAAAAATTTAAAGATACTTTATACAAGAGCAAATTTTAAAATAGAGACATTATAATATAAAATATAATCAAAAAATAAATATATATACACACAGCTTAAAAAAAAAAAAGGTCACATCTACTTTGTGTTAGGTCTTCTCCATCACTTTTTCCTTCAACAGTAGTAGTCGCAACAAACCCAACCCTGTCTCTTCACCGTCTCTCCCTTTCTTTTCTTTCTTTTTCCCTTTCCCTTCTACCTGCTTTTTCTTCTTTCCCTCTTCTTTTTATCCGTCCCAGTTGTGTCTTCTTTAGCAGCTTTCAAACCACGCATCTACCAGCCTTCTTCACCCCGACAACAGTACAGTAAGTCTTGGAACCCCCACCCTCCATCCCGTCCTCAGCTCTGTTCGGATTGTCACCGTTGATCGGAAGAAGGAACCATGCGTGGAAGTTGGGACGTTGGCATGTGCGATCACGTGCTTCCTGCGGCACGGCAACAACCCCAACGGCAGCACGATGATGACCACGACGCAACAAAAAAACGACAACCACAATGAACCGCACTAGCAACGATAGCAACGACGGACAAAGTCCAAGCAAGGTTCACCGATCGAAAACAACGATGATATGGCTGTGGATGCTCCAGTTGGTGGTTACTAAAGGAAGCGCACAGTTGGTGGCTGAGTGCTTGGTGTGTGCAGGGAAGGTGGCAATAATAATGTCGACGAGTCCTAGCAGTGGCTTGGTTCTGGCAAACAAGGGAGGAGGACAACAACAACAACAACGACAACCACGGTTGCAAAACAACTGTAACAACAGCAGCAACAACAACGATAATGCCATAGTAGCAATTTAAGAAGGGCGAAAAGGGGAAAAAGGGGCAAAGTGCGCGGGGTGTGTACGGTTTAAGGATAATTTGTGTGAGGATGTGTATGCAGTGGTGGATAGTGTGTGCAAGGATGTGTTTGCATGTGCGTAAGGTGGAGGAGCTGGCCTATGCAACTATGTGTGGTGTGAAGGGGGGGAACAGCAATCGCAATTGCCGCAACAATGGCGACCCCGAAGCATGTAGCAAGGCGACCTCAACTGCAGCACAGTAATGACCATGACGACTACGGGAACGACAGCAAAAACAACCATGATGACAACAGCAACATCCTCAAGTGATCAGGTCCCAAACGTACGGTATCAAGGGGCCAGCGAGGGGGAAAAAATGAAATGGAGTAAATGTGAGAAAGAAATGCTGTCCAACGAGATGACGTCCAGCTTGGGGTGAATCCCTGAGAGAAAAGAAGAAGGAAAAGAATGGGAAATTAAATGTAAAGGTGTGTGAGGTATGTGCAAATGTGTATGAAAGGTGTGTAGGAAGTGTGGGATGTGTGTATGTGTGGGAAAAGAGGAGCTAAGTGTATAGTGTGTGTGAGGATGTGCGTATGTGTATGTGATGGTGTGGCGGTGTGTGTAAAATGTGTGTATGTGTAGATGATGGTGTGTGGTGTGTGTGTAAGGATGTGTGCGTGATGTGTGTGTTGAATGAAGGTGTGTAATGTATGTGAAGATGGGTGTATTTTGATGGTGGTGTGATGATACGGAGATTGTGTATGTGTGGGTTTGATGGCTTTGCGTGCACAAAAAATGTGTGTATGATATATGAGAGTGTGGTATGAAGGTGTGTGTGTGTAAGGAAGGAGGAACCATGTGTGTGTAATGCTTGTGAGTAATGCGTATGTGCATAAAGGTGATATAGGGTGTATGTATGTGTATGTGGTACATGCGAAGTGTATGTTTATGGGATGAAATGCGGTGTGTGCAAGAGGGGTGTAAAGCATATGGATGATGTGTGGTAGGTCAGTTTTATGTGTGTACGTATGGACGCTATGTAGCGTGTGAGGGTATATATGTGATGGAAAATGTGGGATGTGTGGAGTATGTGTGTAGGAGTATGGAAGGTGTGGGGTACACAGTACTAATGTGTATATGGATGGTGTGTGGAGTATGTAGCATGTGTGTATAGTAGGAAAACGTGTGGTGGTGGGTATGTATATATGTATAAGGAAGGAGAGGCGTGTGTGGGTATGATTATGTGTGTGAAATAGTGTATGGTGTATGGACATGTGTATGTATGTATGGAAGTTAAGGATGGTGTATGTGGGATATGTATGTATGAATATAAGATGATGTGTGGGGTATGAACATGTATGTGTGGGTATGGAAGGTGTGAATGTGTGTGGAGTATGAGGATAATTTATGTATTAAGGGTGTGAGGTGTAGCGAAGCATGTTTTTGTTTTGTACCTATTAGAGTGTGAGGTGCATGTGGGGTATGTGGTATATATGTGTTAATGGTGTGAAAGTGAATGAAGTGTGTGTATGTAGGCACTAGGGGTGCGTGTATGTGTGGACTTGAGGGAAAGGAGATAATAAAGTATAGTTGTGCGTGTGTGTAATTAGGCGTATGTATGGTGGTGTATATGTATGTGTAGGTATGTGTGTGGTGTGCAAAAGTTGCATGAAATATGGATAAAAGTATTGGTGTGTACGTGGCGTGTGGGAATGGCTGGTGTATGTATGGTGATGGAAGAGTGAGTGAGGATGGAAAAACCGGGAAAAAGAATGGGAAACCCTATAGGTGAAGATGTCAACACAGGAAAGAAGAAATAATGGAAAGGTGAAACCGAGGAGGAAGAGGGAATTGCGTGAAGGAGGTAGTGTGTCTATGTGTGAAAGTAAAGGGGAAAAGAGGTGTTTATGTTGGTATAGATGGTTTAAGGGAATGATTTAAACAACATCCAAGATGAATGGCCCGGGGATATTTGGAATGAAATGAATTTCACAATGGAATGTTCAAAGGATATTGAGGAAGATCATTTTTTGCCCATACCCTAATGCAAGACCTTTATTTTTCCTTTCTAAGGGGATCTCGCATACATGGAAGAGGGAATTCCAAATTTAGTAGATCGAAGACATTCTATTACTTGATTTCTACACAAAGAAAGTATACAGTCGATCACAGCAACTTAGGGATTGGAAGCAATAATTCGTAAAAAAGATCGTTCATTCTAGAACCCAAAATCAGAATCACGTTAAAGAAGTGTTCAACTTCTAAATCTTGTTTACCCAAAATTCCTTAAGGAGGAGACTTCACCCTTTGCCCTCAAACGTAAGATGAGCAAAGTACACATATTAGGAGCTGGAAGGCTACCTAATTTAAGTGGGATGCGCTTTCTATGATTAAGTTGAGGAAGCATCACAGAAGGACACTGATTTCAAGAGGAACGCAAAGGGGGTTTACCCACTGGAATCGCTCGACTCCGATTGGGACTACGACAACCTTAAACAAGTGAGTGGAAACTTAATGATATGCGACCATTTTGTGTTGTATGTGATTGCTATGAAATGTAAATTGTTGTTCGTTGTGTTTGCAGTTTAATGTGATTATTATTGAGTTAAGTCATAGTGGGGATTGATGAGTTAGGGAAAAAGCATAAAGAATATAGTGGATGGTATAGTCTAGGGGTTTAGATGTCATTACCTTAATGATAAACTTAGTGCCATATTGCTAGTGCTATAACCACAAGCCTAAACTATGATTCAAAATGTTTTCTTCCAAATCAAAACAGAACATAGAAACCTATTTTTTCCTTCTAGAGCTCCCGAGCAGGGTGTTATTTGAATAGGGTCTATAGATGTCATTATGTATACATGTCTGAGTCAGTTCCTAAATGTGTACATATTCCTAGGCAAACTTCTTTTCCTATTATATTTACACAATACATCCCTGAACCCAATCATACAAAAACATGAGTGAAATCTTGTTTTTAAAAACTCAATGATCGTATTTTCTTACCTTTTAAGTAGTAAGGAAGGTGTCTAATGAATTTCCTTAATTTAAAAATGTGTCTCAAAAAATATATATTAAATATATATATATTAAAACACAAATGTTTGAGAACATCAAAAAAGGGAAAAACGAGATGACCTTTTTGGGTTCTCAAAAGTGAGAATGATATAGCACTTGAGAAGTGCGATGACCCCAGAGGTGTTAAAGATGATAACTGTAAATCAACCCCGATGGTTGGTTTGACATTAGAGAAATGGCATAGAGAGGTATCGAGTTAATTTAACATGTTGTAAAACTAGATAGTTACATCTACGGGGTTTTGGGGTTTAGTGTCTGTTTAAGTGATAAGAAAAGCATCAACTGTGGGTTGTTGGATGAGTGTGAAATGAAATGCTTGGTAGTTGCTTTATTCTTTGAATGAGAATTGATTGTGATTGTATATGTTGTTTGATCACCTTAAATCAATTAATTAAGGAAGTAACCTAATTAAAATTAGACATGCATTTTCACGAGACATTCCATGAGATTAAAGGCCATCATTGCTATAGGGCTCACCGAGGCAATCAAGAGGATTACTATTTCGCCAAGTGCGAACTAATTTGATTAAGGATTGTCGCGCCTCAATGGTTCCAAGCCAGTCAGTCTTTGAGGGTTTTACTCCGTTTGGTGTAAAGAGGCACAGGAGTGTTCACTGTTGAGTTAAAAAGATATCATAATTAACAAAGTGATAAGATAAATAAAGCGGGTAATGACTTGGGCACTGTGTGGCTTCGGAATCCCAACCTAAAGGTAAAGGGAGGGCGTAAACCCTAGATTTCATGTCGGTTACTGGAAGACCACTGAAAATGCTGCATTCATATGGTGCTCATGCATAGCATATGTTTTGATAACTTAATTTGATATTGCTTGTGTATGTAGCATTGAAAGTGTTATCATCTCATTTACTAGCCCTATGTGCTCACCCCCTCACAGACACTTTTGCAGGTAGTGATTACAAAAGCCGGGGTGGGATAAATGGAAGTGTTGAGAGTTTTGAGACCTAAACAACAAAGTAAAAATTGTGAATGATAGATTTACTTAATGAAATGTTATGACCCCCATGTAAATAAAATTTAAAATTGAAAAACCTAGGGTTTATCATATTTTATTGATTGGTAGGAGATACCGATTTTCTGTTATAAGGTTGACTGTGGGATATGAGATCCATAATTGTATTTTATTATCTAATTATATGTACTAGATTATTGTAAATGCAATTATTTATTTAGAGTCCTTTTGATTTCTAACTTGTAAGATGATCATCATTAACAGGTTTTACACGTACCATGATAATTTTAGTGAAGACTTCTCTATAGTGAAATGCACCTAATGTATGTACTTCATTGGGGGAAAAATAGTCATACTTTTTACATGGTTAATGCCTCAACCTTAAGCTTACAAAACAAAAAACAACTTAGTTGCATGTAACTTATAGCATTAGGGGACAAAAACAATTTGAGTCGATCATGGGTAGTTAGAGCCCGGTCCAATTTCCATTCAAAAAACACCTACAAATTGTAAATAAGCCCCATATGAGTATAAAAATGGCAAGAATTATATTTAAGCAAAATATTGCTTTAAAAAATCCATACATGTCGTGAAAAAATGAAATATTTATTATGGGAAAACTTAACAATTCTTTTTTGCTTTATATTTCAACCTAGCACTTTTATTTTCAACAACAATTAATAGAACCTTCATATATGAGTGAATTTCAATATGTTTTAAAATTTTTAAATTTTTACTAGTCTATT
>JBBMOL010002576.1:0-23071 GCA_037954665.1 Laguncularia racemosa
GGATCTTTGCCGTAAATTGCAGTGCAGTCTCTGAGAAAGAGATAGGTTTCTTAGCGCTACATTATCATATAAACGCGGAACCATCTATGGGCCAACAAATACTTACTTTGAAGCACCAGCCAAAGCAGCTGAAGATTCATCTACAAGCTCAACAACATTGACACTCTTCAACTGCTCCCCCTGTCATTACATTCAAACAAAATTTTACTATCAAGTCCCTAGCATTCCATTGCCCAAAAACCTTTAAAATAACCCACAAACTCAATTTGTATTGCAATTCTAACATCATTATCCATAATAATAAAGGGGAAGACTGAAGAGAAGACTTTCAATCTCCACACCTCCTACAACAATTTCAAACTAAGTACAACCTATGTTTTTCCACATTCTTTTTTTAAAATTACACTTTTCACCACCCTCCTCCCATATTTCACCACTCAAACTTCGCTTCTCTAAGAAGCCTACCACTACGGCACTACACAACAAAGTAACTATGCATTAGTTTCATGCACCAATTTAATTATGTAATTATTTATTTTTAAGACACGGAATTGTTGGTGCCTGCCCACTGCTATGAGAATAAACAAATTCGTATCAATTTCACAGTATTGGAATAACGAAATTACAAAATGAAGCATCTTAAAACTCACAAATCCAGTATTATTGCATCAAATTTCCAAATATATTCAGTTTCAATGCTACAGAGAACTACTCGAGTCTCTTTTGACTCAAATGCACAAGAGACACTCAAATGAATCGATAGACGCTCCCGGAACCAACATTTGTCTCAATAAACCTAATCCACATTATGAATTGTAAAAGCTATACCTTCTCAGATATAACGACAAACACCTGGCTCACGCATGCATGATGGATAAACACAAGAACTCAGAAACTTACTCTCAGTTCAGACGGAGTTTTCCGTCTAATCTTTGCACCAACTCTTGAAACCACTAGCGGCACCTCCTCCACCAGCACGAAGAGTATCTGGAGGTAAGGAACCAGCGGGTCCAGCAACAGTAGCCATTTACTCACCAGTCTCGAATAAAAACCTTCTGAACCTCAATAGATCCATCAATCAAGAATCATCTTCAATCAACCACTAATGATATAAGCGAAAGCGCCGGAAGAAAGGAATCTCACCTTTGTCGCAATCACTTCATTCTCAGAAGAATGAACATTCGGCAGTTTGGCCTAGTTTGAGTATTGATTAGGGTTTGAAATTAGGTTCTGAATCCGATTTGCCAGTCTTCAGGGATTGAAGATTAGTGCAAAGTGCAAACAAAAAATGGGCAGGTTGAGGACTGGGGAGAGAGAAAGAGAGAGAGAGAGAGAGAGAGGAGGTGATTTCATTTCAGGTTTCGATTCAAACAATTTAAGTTTCCCTCTTGATCTTAACGGCGTTACTCAGCTGGGCTCAACGTTAACGTTCCCAGCGCATTTGACTTGAGTGCCTGGTTTGACGCCCGACACCGTGGCACATTTGGGCTTTTTGAATGTCTTCCTCCGAAGGCATCGAAAGCGAAACATACATCCATATATTACATCCATAGCTTCGTGTATAAACTTAACATCATCATCATGTGCATTAAATATTAATTATATAAAATATGGACGGTCAATTAAATGCAAAAACAAAAAGGAAAAATAAAAAAAAAAAAAATGTTTACTAAAGATGCAAAAAATATCAACAACAAAAGTTCATGAATATTTACAATGTTAATTGGTACCTTTTTGGTTTTACGGGTACGGGACAGAAAAAGAGTACTAGACTGGACTAAAAAAGAAGGACGGGAAAAAAAAAATTTTTTGTACCACTTGGTTTGTTCAGTACGGGACAAAGTTTTTTTGTGCTGTCCAGTGTTTAGATTGCAAAGTACGGACTGAAAAAGGGAAAATTTGATTTTTTTGCCCTGGAGAAAGCTTTTGTGTGCCGTGTTTGAAATTGCAAATACTGGACGGACAAGTAAAATTAAAATTTTTGGGCCATTTTTTGCTTATATCTATTATTTTTAATTTTTCTTTTTTAAAAAAAAAAATGTTTTGAAGGTTTAATAATAATATTAAATATTATGGGAAAATATGTTAATTAATGAAATAAACATTATTTATGTTTTTTGAATATTCACTGAAACATGAAACACTTTACACTGAACCATCCCATATCCATCAACCATTTTTAAACAAGTCATTAAAGGGACCAAAAAATTAAAAATCCATCCACAAATTAGATCGTTTAAAATTTGAACATCAATCACTTTTATTTTTCATAAGGAAAAGGCATAAAGCATAGATAAGAATAATCATAGTTTCAATATCAAAGTAGTTTCTATGATTTGACCCCCAACTACTTTTGATAGAAAACCTCCAACTCTGTTGTAAGGTACTAGGTTAAAACTTTAAAAAAACCCCAAAAACCGGGTTTAACCATACAAGGTACAAAACCCAAAGGGGTAGAAAAGGTTCGAAAATACAAGCCAATTAAAAAAGTCTCAGTTACAAAATATAAAAACTTTTTTACATCAACCAAAAATTCCCCTAAAAAATCTAGTGTTGTTTTTCCTTCGAGCCCCCAAAAAAAACTTTCATACTGTGGATTGTCCCATTTGCATAAGAACATCCAAACTCTTCATTTTCCCGACAATCCTCTTTCAACCCCTACAACAATATCGCCCCTAGGGGGATTAGCAATTTTTCCTGCAAGTAAAGAAAAAATCACTCCTAAACTCTCTAATGTCTGTTGAAAACATGTTTAAAAATTCGCCAGCATTTCTGCCCCGGACCTTTGCGAGTCGGTCGCACAGAGGGATCACGAAGCATAGCTGAGATTTTCAGTAGACTATGGCACTTGTTCGACTCCATTTTTCACAAAATATCCTCCCCCTCATTTGCAAGCCTGTTTTCCTTTACTGGTGTTTCGCCCTTTTCCCAGTTGTTTAAATTTTTCCCAAAAAATTCCCTTGAAGTTTTCAAACCTTTAAACCCCTTGTTGGCATGTTAAAACCCTTCGATGTTTCTACAAAAAAATAAAAATTTTTTATTATAACAACAAAAATTAACGAAAAAAAAATGAGCTTATTTCAAAATAAACTAATGTTGATTTTACCCTATGTATCACAAAAAACGCATCATTATAAAACAAAAACAATTTTTTGGCATCATCCCACCCAAATCCACAAATTTTACATGTCAACAACCTTATTTTCATTGCCCACCCTTATTTGTTAACAATTTCCCTACTTTGAGATTGATTTTGGAATGTGGCTTTTCATTTTTTTTTAAAGCTTTTTTCTTGCCCCCATTCTTAAAACTGCCATTTTCTCCTTTGTTCCTTCAATGACTAACTCCTCCGCACCATCATAACGTATCTTCCTAACTTGGCTCTAAGAACGTCTAGTTTTTTATCCCCATATCCATGTGAAAACAATCCAATGAAAAGGCAAAAACCAAACAAAAAAAAATGTTTTTTCATGCATACAAAAGTGAAAAAAAAATATTCAAGTTGCTTAAACAAAAATTGAAAATTTGACCCCAAAATGATTTCAATTATAAAAATAACGAAAAATAAATAGACATGACCCAAAGATACAAATCAAAAAAAGTAAAACAATCATGACTTCTAGTTCCAGGTTGGGCCCTCCATTCATCGTACATCTCTTGTGCAAGGTATTCCTCACCAGCCCATGCCTCATGGGTTCTATGTTTAAATTTTGTATAAAATTCCATTTCCCCAATTTGGAATTTCATCCCCTTCAATTATGCGTGCTCGAAGGGTTCTAGTGGGTACATTCGAAGAAGTTGTGAAATGACAACAAGTTAAAATCATTCGACTTTATATTTTGAGGGGAAAAAATGTGGCTCCTTGAATCCCCCTCATTTCTCAAAATTCCAAAACTCTTAAACCCACATTTTTTTCCCCTTCATTTTATAGTTAAAAAATTCCTCACTTTTTTAAAGGCCTAGTTGACTTGTAGCCCCCCTTTTGAATGTGAAACCCCTCCCTCAAAAAGGGGGAAAAAAGAACCGGTGCATTGGAATATCCCCCATCCTTTAGATAATTGAACCACAATAAAATGTCCCACATAAATTTACATAAAAAAATTTCAATTGATAGATAAAATAAAAACATTTTTTTTTTTAAAATGCTTCCGGTGCAACTCTCAATCCATTGATGAATGACTGCATACTAATACTTTAAAAATCTGATGCGCCCCTTCCCCCACAATATGTAGAAAAATTTCATGCCATCAATACACCCAGACATTCGTTGCAGATCCCCTTTTCCCTTGTTCGATCCCTGGGTTATCTGCACGGTGTCGAAAATGCAATTATGTACCACTAACCCCAAAGGAAACCCTAATATGTTCCCAAAGAAACAGAAATAAATTTGTATTATAATAAAAGTAATCAACCACGTTTTAAAACTAAGGTACCAAAAAAGATTAATTTTATTCCTTTTAAACCTTTTCCACCATTGTAAAAGCAATCTTCTGGTATTGGGTTGGGTTTTGCAAGTAGAACTTTTAACCTTAAACAGCAGCTAACACTTGAGGGCAATTTCTACTAATAGTCCCCCCCTGATCAAAACGAAACGACTTGAATACCCTTTTTTGTATAGTGCAAGGATGTTTAGAAAAAACGCAACTTTTTCTTCAACCGTTCTCCCCATTAAAATGCATTCCCCCCCGTACCCTAAGGGTTCACAAAGATTGCAAAACAAATTTTCCTAAAACCCCCTTTAAACTCCCCATAAAAAAATTTGTTCACCCTTTAATGGTGAATAATCACCTCTCGACGGTTTCATATCTACAAATTACTGCTCATTAAATACACCCCCTCTACTTCCTATTAAAAACAAAGTTTTAAAATAGAAACTATTGCCCCATTGTAAAAAATTATATAGACTCTCCACCCAAAAAGAAAAATCAAAAATCCATGTGATCCAAACTATAGGAAATATAAAAGGGAAAAGACCCCAAAAGTGAAATTTGGGAGTCGAAAGATCATTTCAAAATAAAAAACAAAATGGACAACATCATATCTACATAATAAAAATAAAGTCAGGAGGGCCGGGGGTCCATTGGTGTAATAGTTAATTTGGGATGATTAATGCCTTAAAGTGGGTTTTGTATCTTCAAGCGATCTTCTCAGGTCTCCCAAAATGTTGGGGAAAGGGAAAAGAAGACGAGGTTTGGAAGTTTATTTCCGGGAAGACCCTAGGGGAAAGGGCAAAAGGGTTTGGTGCAGTAGCTCCCCTTAAGACTAGGCCGTTTGGTTGTAGACAGCAATATGGGGTTTCCCTTCCCCTCAGAAAGTGATATCAGGGGTTCGTTCTTCCTCTATAACAATCTTTTCCTAGGTTGTTTGAAGATTTGTTGTCCTACCATTTTGAGTCCGGGTGACATTTAAATTTTAAAAGTATGAAACCTTACAGAAATAGGACAAATTATATGGTGAAACGCGTTCCTTTCTTTTTCACAATAAACCAAAATCAAAAATTGCTATCATGTGCCTTGGGGCATTGAAGGTTAGCCCTAAAGAAATGGGAAACCCAAAAATTTTAATGAAAAAAAAGATCGATGATAAGACATGCTTCAAAACAAGAGCTGAAATTTTTTTTCAAATAAGTCACTACTGGAATTCAAGTTAAATTTCAAGCAAAAGAATAAAGCTCAGCCCCAAATAAAAATTTAAAATTTGAGCTCAAATACTAAAACCCCAATTAATTAAAATACTCAAATGACTTAAAATTCAAGTTCAACTCACCTTTGTTAAATTGCATTGAGAAAATTTTAAGAACCCACACACACTTTCCCTTCAAGTAAAATTATAACATGAGTCTGAGAAAACTCGGACAAAAGATTTTACAACTCTAAATTTACAGCTTATACTCTGCACATTACTCACATTATTAGTAAAAGTGACGAACGTAAACAAAAAATCTAATCCCTATGATTACACGAACACCTCAAGAGAACACTTTTAACAAAAAAAAGTTTGTAAAAAAATGCCTAACACCCTTTGGAATCCCCCAAAACCCGAACTACCTCGACCAACCCTTGGGATCCGTAATGCTAACCCCTTATAATTCCCCAAAAAAACGCTTAAACGGATCAAGGCATTAAAAACATCCGTCCAAAAAAAAACCATCAAACCAAGCGCTCAAAGTGCAGAATCTGCGGGTTCACAATCCTCCGCAGCAAATGACGCTGGGAAGCCGCCCCTTTTTTTCGTTGCCAGGGGGATATAAGGGGCCCGATCCTTTTCGGAACCAAAAACCTCCCTATCCTGTTTTCAACTCCTTATCCCCTTTAAAGAACCACAGATCCCCTTTTTCCCCTAATTATCGCAGCGCCCCCCTAATTCTCCTCAATCAAACCCCTAAAATGCAAAAAAAGAAAACCAAATTTCCGACAAAGCCATATTTCCCATAAAATTTGTGTATTAGTTTTATAACAAACACCCAAAAATCGTAAAACCCTATACCCTCAGGCGGTAACATGCCATCCCAGATACTTGATGGGAATAAGGCAGTACCAAATGTTTCAGAAAAACACAAGCCATGTTTATGTCCCCCCTTTTTTACATTCTTTATTCTCAATCCATTACAAACAGGATGATAAATAACAAACATGGCAACTCCTTAGCCATGGTTTTTATTCAACTCACTTACAAAAAAGGAATTTTATAATTTACAGCGGATCTGTTACAGCCCAAAAAACGGCTATATCATTCCCTTTGGGAAAATGCCCCCATGAGCTTCTTTGAACCTTAGATAGATGATCTTGAAACCCAGAGAGCTTCACAAAATTTCCCTACATCCACATAAAATGGGGTCCTGAAATTTGCTTATTGACAAAATTTCTCCTCCAAAATAAAGTACCTCGCTTTCGTCGCATAGTCAACCCAACTGCTTCCAAATCTGTGTTTCCACAAAATCCCCGACCCAAAACCGTAAACAGGCATCAAAACCGCCCTTTTGATGTCCTTAATAGAGAAGGGTCGGCAACCCAAATTAGCGACTTGCACGCGAGGAACATTAACCTAAACCCTAACCCTAAAACCTAAATAAAAAAATCCTTAACCAAAACCCTATCCCTTAAACAACAAGGAAGGAAGGATTTGAAAAGGAAGGGAAACTACAAATGATGGTGGAAGCCGGTGCTGAGACTGGGTTGTTCCCCTCCAAAGCAGTTGCACGATGGGAGAAAAAAATTAAAAACCCATGAAAAAGAAATGACGGAATACCCAAATTTTGAGAACCAATGGGGGAAGGAAAGAAAAAAAGAGAAAATTGAGGGGCAATTTCGGAATTTCGCAATTTTGGGGTTTTTAGCCCATGAAAAATTTTTTTTGCCCCGTTTTAACACGTAAAAATATATCGTTTTAGTCCAGTCCAATTCGGTTTAGTCAGTACTGTTTCGGGAGGGCAACCAAACGGAGAAAAAAAATTTTGCCCAGTCCGTGCCCGGATTCCAATGCCAACCCAAAACTCCTTAACTGCTTTTTTTTTGGGGGGAAAAAAAACTTTAAATATAAATAACTGTAATGCTCAATTCGTAATTTTTCCACCCCTTGAAAAACTTTTGTAGAGCAATTTTTGGGGATTTATTAAAGTAACCAAAAAACACAGAACATGAAAAATGTAAATTATTATCCACATCCCCAAATAATCACCCCTTAAACTGACTTTGGGTTTTCTTCAAAATGGAAAATTTTGGGAAGGGGGGGTTTGTTTTAAAAATTTTTTTAAAAGACATAATGCATCAAAAATTTTATAAATATTCATATTGTACTTGAAATTTAAAGGGTTACAACTTTAAATCAAAATGAAAAAGGTAATATTTTGTTTTTTGCATCATGTTATAAATGATTTATTGAAAATTTAATACACAATTTTTTGAAAAAATCATAATCATGTTTTGAAAGGAAATAAATAGTGGATGTAGAGTACTATCGACAATGCCTAATTGGGTTTATATGCAGATAAATTCCCATTAAAAAGTTTTTCAAAATTATATGTTAATATGGCCATGTTAAACAAAAAATTATATAGCCATAGCTTAAAATTTTGAAATAATTTTTTTTTGTTTCAAATAATTAATAACTAAAATGATTAAATTACTCAAAATTTTAAATTAGTGCCAATTTTTTTTTCAATTATTTTTTCCCAATAATCTAGTCAATGTTGAGAACAGCTCCCAAAAAAAAAAAAAATGAAAATATAAGTAAGTCAATTCACTATTTACAATGATGAAAAATTTTTTGAAGAGAAATAAATGAGGGGGGAAAAAAATATGGATAAAAAAATAGGAAAAACCAAAACCAATTGTATTACTTATCCCATTATAGCCTGTTCAAAAAATTTTTTGTTGAAGTTTGCATCCAAAAAAAAAAAAAAAAGGGAAAATTTAAAAGAGAAATTTTTAATGTTAAAGCATAAAAAAAATACATTTTTTTTGAAAGTAAAATAGCTACAAAACCCAAAAAGTTAAAACCCAAAATGAAAACATGTTATTAACAAGTAAAGGGAAAAAAAAAAAAGAGGGAAAGTAGAAAAATCTTAAACAATACAAAACTAATATAAAAAGAAAAAAATATGGAAGTAATTCCCCAAGTGACATTTCTTTTGGTATTCTTGTGTTTGCAAATTCAACATTGCATAAGCATCAAACAAAAAAAAGAAACACAATTTATGAAATCCTTTTTGGTATTCTGTGTGAATTTTACCCCACAATTCGTGCATCAACTCAAAAAAAAACAATATAAATTAAAAAAAAAAATAAAGGGGAAAATAACAATTTTAATCATTAATTTTTACCTACTTTTCTATTTAAGTTTTCCCATTTTTTTTTTTTTCTTCTATTTGATTCCCCCCCCATATTTTAAAACCTTATAAAAATGAACTTTTTTTAAATGCTTTAAAATTTTTTCTATCATATTAAACATGATTAGCTTTCAATTAGCCTTAAGCAAATTTTGCTAAAGTGAAGGTAATAAAAATTTTTTGGGGGTAAATCGTAATTTTTATTTATATGAGAAAAAATAATAACCATTAATTGATGGGAAGGTATACACACTATTTTATATTAGAGTAAGCAAATTTGGAGCAAGGAGACAAATTTGGGACACTTTTGTCTAATACAAACAGTTATGACCCTTTTTCATATAAAATATATGTTGCACTAAGGAACCCCCACTTTTAATCTTAAATCTCTAAAAAAGTTTTGTAATAAAGTTGGATGTATCCTTGTCATGCTAGAAAAAAAGGTGGACATTCTAGTACTTCACTCTATAACAAACTTGGGGGGAAAAAAAGGGGTAATTAAAGAAGAGGTAGGAATGACTTCATGCCCTTTGAAACATAAAAGTGTGATACACTAATCCGAAGCAACATTGTCAAAACTTTGGATTTTCCCTATCTATGCAGCCTAAAAGAAGGCATGTCGGGGGGTTCCAAAACCACTTACTCCAAGCCCCAAAAAAGACAACACGGAAAGGAATTCTTTATCTCAACTTAATAAAATATCGCTAGAGTGAAATTTCCCTTCCTTTTTGAAAAACTAATTAGGTTGACAAGTGTTAAATTACTTGAGATGTTAAAGTTGTCCAAAATCTCTTTTTAGCATTCCATGTAGAACCGTCCAATAACAACAAAGACGCACTTTTATCAAGCCCTAAGAGAAAATTCCGGCATAAGGTTTTTATCAGGGGGCCCTATTGGCAGCTAAAAATTTGCCAAATGAAAAAGGATAGGTCACTTTCATTTCCCTACTAAATTGCATTCAAACAAAAATGTTAGTTCAATTTTTTATTCCAATTCCTGAATTTTGGGTTGGAGCCTTCACTTTTTCAAAATTCGCCTTACTCCATAAAAATTTTTCCAAAGATTCTGCTCAATTTGTGGGTTTAAAGTTTTTGGTAGGGGAAAGCGAGCTCCAAAACACTTGAAGGGAGAATAAATCAAACTCAAAATCGAAACCTCCCCCCAAAAGGAAAAAATTTTGTGTCCAACTGATAACCTTGTAAAAATTCTCTCTTAAAGAGTTAACAACCCGCTTTTTAAGCTTAGTGGATATTATGGCACCCAAGTAGCAAGTAGTATTTTCCTTTTTTAAACTGCATAAATTAACATGCCTTGCTTGCCCCGTTTTTTTCTTAAAAAAGAAATATTGCTTTCCATTCTTTTTATCAACCTACATAGCTTTAAAACCAATTGTAGGGCCTCTTGAAGCATTTGCTATGTAATCCCCCTTGAAAAATAAAAATAAGTCATCTGCAACATAAAAAGAAAATAAGGGTTTGCACCAAATTTTAAAAGCGGATTCTCGATACATCCCCACCTAAAACAAAGAAAAAAGGTACACGGGATCCCCCTATCAGGCCCCCTTTTATTTGAGAAAAAACCTTTTGGGCCTCCCATTCATGTTTATGGAGAATTTGCTTTTTAAAATACTTGGGTGATTAAAGTGTGAAAAGGATAGGGAAGCACATACAACGCTTTATCTCTATGTAAAACTCCAATTTACAATCATAGGCTTTTTGGATATCCACTTTTAGGCACGCCCTGGGGAAATTTTTAAATATTTGTGGTAACCAAAACCATTACTCTTCAAAAGGAAATGTTATCTATATTCTTCAACTAGGTAAAAAAAGTAGATTTTTCCTTTGTTTTAGGGAAGGGTAAGACTTTTTTCATGCACATGGAATATTTAGAAATGGCTTTATATAGCACCTACAAATTTAAGGAAAACTCATTCAACTTAGAGGGGTTTTGCAATCTTTGGTCTAGGAGTATCTGTACAATTACCCCCTTTCATTTTTTTCCCCTGATGTGAAAATTATTACTATAGCTATTAAGTCTTGACTAATCAAACCCAAAAAATCTTTAAAAATTGGCTTGAAAAAATCTATCCAAGTGCCTTGTCTTTCCCTTTGGGGGAGAAGAAAGCAGACAGTTTTCATCGTAAGAGTATGGGGCTTCAGATCCGCAATCTAATTTTTTTCATTTCCGGGGTGAAAGTCATTTACTTTATAAATGTAGTTTGGGGGTTTCATGGAAGCTTTTGAAATAAACCCACCATTTTTTTGTTTAACCTTTTTTCCCCCCTTAGCCACATTTCCATCCTTTCGTTGAATGCAACAAATCGTACTTTATTTTGGCAATTTATCAGGGTTTTTAAAAAAGAAAGCCATGTTTTTTCCCCAAACTTAGGCCATTTGACTAAAGATTTTTTACTTAAAGAAAGATTTTTCGTGCTCTTAGGGTATATATCTTTTAAAACCTTCCTCCTCTCCCAAACATGATCATACCCTGGCTAAGGATGTTTGAAGGTCTTTTTTTGGCTTTAGTTTTCATTCCTCAAGAGGAAAAATTTTTAAAAGGGCCCCTTTTTTTAAATTCTCTCAATTTCCCCTTTAAAACACTTTAACCTTGCAATTTTCAAAAAATGTTGCCTTAGACACCCTCTTTTCCAAAACGTTTGGGGAACTGTACCTTTAAAATCTTCATGTTTTGTTAAAAATTAAAGAAATTAAAGGGATAGTGTTTTTTATTTTTGCCAAAATCCAATGGGGTAGGCTAAGAGTGATAAGAAAATAAGGGAATGAAGAAGCTTGAGTTCTTGGGGAAGTGGTTTCTAATTGATTAACTAACACTCTATCAATTTTGGGAAACACTGGTTTTTCCCCTTATTTATTTGACCATGTAAAGAAGTCACCATAAAACGACATCTCAAATCACTTTTTCAAGAAATTTTGAAAATCCACCATGGCTAATGTTAGTCTTTTTTCTACCCCTTTTCCCTTCATGTACATTTTTAGTTTTCATTAAAAACATCAAGCATCACTAAGGTAGGGTAAAGAGTTGGTCATTGATGACAATCTACCCAAAAAGACTATGTGTTGTGTATTTTTTGCCCCAACAAAAAGGTTCAAAGAAGACACATTTGTTTAAAACCACAATCTTGTAATTAAATATATTCACGCTCCCAAATAACTTACATCCCATAGTCTTAAATCCCACCTACCCATATTCTCTTGCGTCAAATTATTCACAACAAAAGACCATTGGGGGTCTAACTCTTTGCTTTTTGAAGTCTCATTTTTTACATTACTCTTTTTTCCAATAACCCCTTAAGAGATTCCCTGTTCAAGACAAATTTTTCCCTTTCATATTAGCCTTAATGGGGTACTAATCCCCCTTTCATTCAAGGAGGGGAAATTCATCAAAAAAAACATAAAACCAAAAATAAAACTTAGTAAAGAATGCCCCTGTTTGAAGATTTCTTTTTTTTCGCCTACTTGAAAGTTTGAACTCTTACTTCCCTTAAACCATTTATAGAATATTCTATTTGGGTTTTGGGGGGCAACAAACATCCTTGAGGTACTAACAATTCCCCCTGATCCAATTTTCCTCTTTCTTTGTTTAGAGTCCCCCCTCTTTCCCACAACTCAGAAGTCTCAAAACATATGTTTGGGGCTATTTTGGGGTTGGCAGTAGCATTTTACCTCTTTACATTCCTTTATTTGTTTATCCTCTAGCTCAAGCTTTTTTAGCTTTTTCATGCCCTTGATCCCCCGAGTATCAAACCCATCTCAAGACCTCTTTTGTAGGGATAGAAACTTCTTCATACCTTCATTACAGGTTTGGTGGTTTCAAAGGTAACAAGTCTTTAAAGTTGGGGCCCCTGGTTAGATGGGTTTCTTTCCTTTTTTGTTTCTCTCACCCTTCTTCCTTTTTTTGCACTTTTTTTTTAGTACTGGCGATTGGGCACCTAGGGGTGTTTTTGAGGTGGTTTCCCAAAAGGCTTTACACAAGGAATTGTGTTTGGCAGCCATTTGTATCTACAAAGGGGCCTTTTTTAAAAGAACCATCGCCTTTCAACCCTGGCATACTCACCAATTCTCTTTTACGTCCAACCTATTAGGATTTTGTTTGGTTCCACTCTTTGTAGTTTTTTGTGTATTAACCTTTTGAGGTACTCCAACCCCTTACAAATGGCTTAAGCCTTTAGGTTAAAAAATTTTTCATGGAACCCGTGAAAACTAGTCCCCTGTATGGTTGTTGGTCGGGTTTATCTAGAGATAATTTACAAAACCACATTGCAAGGTGAGGGGTTTTATGCAAAATACAAGGTTTTCTAGAATACAAAAAAAGTCCTGCCTTTGCAAACTTTAAGTAAAAGAAACCTTTGTTGTTTGCTATAGTGCTAATGAAAACCATAATCCTTCTATAAGACATGGGAATTGTTTTGGGCCAAGGGAAGGGGTATCTTTAACCCCGGAAATACTTACAAGCGGAATTCCTATTTTTGCCCCCTCTTTCCCCTATAGCTAGGGCATTTTCATCTTAGATTGCTCCTTGGGAGATATTGGGAGGGAAATTTTAGGGTTTAAAATCTAGACAGGGAAGCTAAGTTGTGGTGTGATGCTTTTTTCAAACTTCTAGGCTGTGGTTTTAAAGACAAACAAGGGGGGGTTGGGCAATAGAGAAAATTTTTATGGTCTTTTTTGATAGTTTTTTACTTCCATATCCCAGAACTTCATTGGGGGTTTTAAGGGGGCTTTTCGTTTCCTTTTTTTTACTTTTTTTTAAAAGGTAAGCTTTTTCTAGAATCCTCTGGGAGCAAATTTTGAGTTGCTTTTTGAGGCTCATGACTCTAAATGACCTTTTTAGCTAAATTAGTATGCCCCAGGTCATGAAGGGTAAGAACTTTTTCTTTTCCTTTTTTAGTTCATCCCAAATCCACCTTAGGGGGTGTGTTTAACCTGACAACCCCAAAATTTTTAAAATTTTTAAGGGAGGGGTTCCAAAGGGGATGAAAAACCCCTTGGGTACCTTTTTGGGTGAAGCACCTTCCAGGGGGAAGAAAAAAAAAAGAATAGAATAGAAAAGGGGGTGGAAGGGGGAAAAACACACTTGAATCAAGGGGTGTGAGGGGAAAAGAGAAAATTGAGGGAGCGGGGGGAAACGGGGGAAATTTTTTTGGGCCTAAAAAACGACCTTTAGGGGGTTTTTTAGTGAGAGGAAAGCATTTTCTCTCACAAAAAAACCTCTTTTTTTGTCTCATAAAAAATTACAAACTTCTTAGTACATACAAATTTTTTCAAACCTCTTTTTTTTAAAAAATTTTTATTTATTTTTAAACATTAAAAATTTTAATATTATTTTTCATTATTTATTTAAATAAATATATTTAATATTCTTTTTTAATTTAATTTTTTAAATTAATTTTAAAATTTTATAGTTTAATTGATGGGGAAAATTTAAAAAATTTGACAAAATTCCTTTAATTAAGGTTTTGAAAACTTGAGAACTCAAATGAAAAGTAAAAAAAAATTTAGGACTAAAAAGTCATTTCTCTAAAAAAAAAATAGAAAAAAAAACAAAGAAAACAAAATTTGCATTCGGTTTTTTTATAAAACTAAAAAATGACTTACTTAATAAAGTTTAAAATATGAAAGATAGGAAAAAGTAAAACTTGGGTTTCTTTTTGGTATTCTTGTGTTTGTGAATTTAACAATTTAATGTGGGGAAAAACGTAAGAAATAGACATAGTTTCTGAAAAAAGAAAATTTGTGGTATTTTTTTATAAAACGAACCATAGGTAGTAGCCAATTGCAAAAAACAAAAAACATAAACATTAAAAACTAAAAAAAAAAGTTATAACAAGAAAAAAAAAAATTCTTTGATAGACTCATAAATTAAGGGAAAATTACTTAAGTAAAATTGTTAGGGTTGCAAAAAGAAGCAAAAGTTAATAACTTTTTTGGGATTGAGGTTATTTTAGGGGTTTTCAAAAGGGGGATTTTGTGGGTTGATAGTCAACAAAAGGTTTTAGGTTGTTAAAAGTGTGAAGGAAAGAAGTAAAATAATTGTAAATAGAGATTTGGGGGGTGATAGAAGTAGTGAAAGGGGGGGTGTGGGGTGTTTAAAAAGGGGGATACTCATTGTAAAGTTTGATTGTTAGTTTTAGGGAAAAACCCGCATTTTTGGGGAAAAGAACAGTGAATAAATATATAACTACTTTATAATTTAATATGGTGAGGGATAAACACCAATTAAATCAAGGGCTTAATAAATGGATATATAACTATTATTTTTATTTTTAAAAATAGGTGATGATTAAAAACACCAAATTGGATGTAGAACCTCAAATAAAATAAACGATATATTATATGTATTTTGGCCATTTACATCACATGGTAAATTGTCTTTTGTATTACATGAGGTAAAGAATTTTGAAGGGGGGAAAAGGGAATTGGAAATAATTTGAAAGGAAAAAAAAAAGAAAGGAAAAATATAAAATTTTTATATTTGTAAAAAAAAAAAAAATTGGTAATAAATTTTTACTTTATTACAATAAATAAAATTCCCCATATCTTAGAATGTGTTTTTGTTTTTAGGTAAATTTTTTAATTTTTTTTGACTTTCCCCCTTTAAAAATTTCTTTGAGGGCCAAAAAAGTCCTTTTCCCCCTTTTTTTTTCTTTTTTTTCCAAATAAAGAAAAATAAAATTTTCCCCTTTGGGTTCCTCTCCTTCCCTTTGGTGTTAAGATAAATCACTAAATTCTTATGTTTGCTTCAGGTATTTCTCATTTTTCTATTTAATAGATTTCCAATTTTTAAAATAACACTAAAAATTTTACAATACTTGAAAATTAATTAAAGTACTAATTTTTTGATTTACAAATTCCCATGGTGTTTAAACCACATGAGTAGTGATCTAAATGAGTTTGAGCCAAACAGGAAAGAGAAATTCAACCATCAAGTCATCTGGACCCCTTTTGGGAAAGTTTTTTGGGCTATCAAACACTAGACCAAATTATATCTCACTAAACGACTTGTCAACAAGTTTCTGGGATTTGGGTTATGACCTTTCATATGAGTGGTTTTTTAAATTTGCTCTAACATATGAGCTTAATTTAAAGACAAAAAACAAATTTTTTTTAAAGTTTAAAATCCCTTAAAGGTCAAACAATAAAATTAGTGAAAATATAATATATCTTATTATTTTAATAGACTTTTTAAGCACAATTTTTAAATTTTTTTTTAGCAACCCCTTTTTTACCAAAATAAAACACTTTTAATAAGCCCTTTACAATTTTACAAAACCTAGCAAGGTAAATTAAGAACAGAAGATTCGTTTTATTTCAAAAAATTCAAATTTAATCCTCAACATTATTACATTTTTTTATTTTGTTCTAAAAATTTAATTTTTCCTATTTCAATTACAAATTTACAAAGTTTGGAAATAAATCCAAATGTTAGTTTAAAATTACTTTTTCTTTTAAAAAACGTCACATAATGCAAACTAATTAGTCAAATAAATTATTTTTAAACCCTTAGATATGGTACAATTTTATTTTTTAAAAGAAAAACTAATCCATCGCTAAATAGACTCATTTTCAAAAATTAAGGGCTTAATAAAAAAAAAAATTTTTGGATGAAAAAGAAATTTGGGAAGTATAACTAAATTTGTATTTTTTGGGGGGTTTTTTTAAAATCCTTGGTGTTTAAAAAGTTGCAAATTTCCTTTTCAAAATCCAATGTTGCAAAAATATTAAAAGGGAAAACGTTTTAAATGTTTTAAAACATTTAAGATTTTTAAGTGGTAGTGAATCAAAAAAAACATGCTAAAGGGCATAAAACCAAGAGTTTTTAAAAAATAACAGGTTTTATGAAATTTAATTTTAATAGATATAGAAATGAAAATTTTTTTTGCTTGTTCTCAAAGTACTTTTATTCTTATCTAAAAATTGCACGAATTAAAGGATTAAAAAAGAAGAAAGTGTGGAAAAGGTCCAAAGTTAGCTATAAGAAAAAGAGATAAGAGGGTGAATTTTGCATGTTTTTTCCTTTTCTTTTGATAAATTATAAATTTCCATTTATCCTAACTAACAAAGCTTTTGGCATTTCTTTTTTTCTTTAAACAAACCAAACCCCTCCATTTCCCCCTTTTTGTTTTTAAAAAAAATTTTCGATACTTAATAGCCTTTAAACCATTGTGGATTAAATTCAAATTGCTTTTTTTTGAAAGCTAAAAGCTATATGCTCATTATTTTCATCATTTATAGTTCAAGTTGATACTGAAAACAATTGTTTAAGGACATTCAAGAACAAAATTTTTTGGTCTTTAATGGAAAGAGCTGACTAACCAAGAATCAAATTTTCTTGTCAAAACCGGGCTAATTTATGGGAAAAAAAAAAAATAGCAACAACATAGTGTCACAAAAAGTAGTAGCAAAAACCACACAAAAAAAGCAGCAATCGGGACAAAAACCACAACAGCAAAAAAGGAAAAGCAACAAACCAATTAAAAATAAATAGTAGTCGGGAGAATGCATCATAGTCCTAGAAATAATTTTGGAGAAGAACAAAGTTTTTATTCTTATTTTTAATCAGTTTTCTATAGTTAAGGGGGCATTAAAGCCTTTTGTTTTTTTGACCTTTTTAAAAGTTTTTTGGGGGGGTTTAAGGTAAAAGTGATGGATTTTTTAAATGACAGATTTACAAAATTTTTTGAAAAAGTTTTATTTAAGTGTTCTTTAATCCTTTTTGTATTATTTAAAAACCCCCATTGAGTTTTAAAATTTTTATAATTGTGTTTTAATATTATGGGTTTGCAACAAAGGGTTCAATGTGTTAAACATTTTGATTGATTATATTGATTTTGAATGTTGATGTGTTTTAACTATTGTGTTTTTTTTCTATTTAAATTTGGGGCTTTATCACCTTTTTTTCAATAGATAAGTTTAGAATTGGGGAGGATTCAATAACTTGTAATAAAAAATTTTTAGGTTTTTGAAAGTGTTTATATGAAAGTGGGTGTAAACACCCCTTTTTGCCCCCAGGGAAAGAAAAATAACAAAAATAACAATTTTCATTTTTTTTCCAAATTTTTTTAATTTTTCTCTAATTTGCAAAATAATGAAAATTAAAAAAAAAAAAAAAAATAGGAAAACACATCAATTTTTAAAAGATTCAGAAATGCAATAATAAGGTTTTAAAAAATTTTTTACAAATTTTTTTAAATTCCAAAAAAAAACAAAAAAATGGAAAAATTTTATCCATAGTACAAATTTCGAGAAAAAAAAATCGGGAAATTTTGGCCGCTCCTGGTCGTGTGTGGCATGGGGAACTTTTTTGGGGCCCAAGTGGGGTTCGTCCTCCCCCGAGCATCTGTGCAATTTTTTTTGCCTTTCGCTTGAGCTGCTACGTGGGAGGTGTGAATGGTTGGGGAAAAGCACCGGCGCGCGTGATCATCTCTTCGCAAGCCCCCCGGGGGGAAAAAAACCGGCAGAAGCCGATAAGGCTGAAATTGCTGGTTTCTTCGAACTTTTTGGATTTCAATAAATCTAAAACCGAATTATCTAGATAAATCACAAGATTACAACAAATCGGGATCAAATAGGGTTTGGGTAAAATCAAAATTAAAAAACGGAAAAATATGGTTTTTCCAAATCGCCGATTTGATTATCCCAAGAAGTTTTTAAAACGCCAAAAATTTGGAACGAAGGGAGGGAAACTGGGTGATGATCAAAAGAGAGAAAGTGAGAGAAAGATAATCGGGGAGAACCAAAGCCGCGACCCGCATCGAGCTGAGCCACCACCGGGACGTTCGGGAGCAAACCACCCGCCACCATGGATTCACCCCAAACCCCGGAAGTAGCTTTTTTACACCTAACCCCGGGCAAAAAACGCCGGGCCCCGTGAACAGATCCTCCGCCGCCCTGTCACCCCACTCACCCATTCGACCCCACCCCGCCCGACTTGGATCCCGGAAGTCGGGTTTTCCGGGTTTTTTTCCCAAATTTTTTTTTTATTTTTTTTATTTTTATTACAATTTATTATTTTTTTTTTTTATTATTTATTTTTTTGTTATTTATTTATTTTGTTTTATTATATTTCCTAAAAGGAAAATGTTAAAAATTAGCTTTGTTTTTTTTTGGATTTAATAATGTAGAAAAATATAAAAATAATAAAAATGTAGAAAAAAAAAATAAAAATTTGAAAAATAAAAAAAAACTTTAGGTTTTAAAATAGGTAGATAATGTTTTGATAAAAATTTTTAAAAAAAATTTAAAAAAACAAAAAAAATCATAAAATCATAAAAAAAATAAAAAATCATGAAAACCCTAAAAAATATAAAAAATTGTAAAAAAATAAGGAAAAATCGAAAAGAAATAAAAAAACATAAAAAACACAAAAAAAAAAAATTAATAAAAAAATAAAAAATTTAAAAATCATAAAAATAGAAAAAAAAAAATGAGTTTTTCACTTAAAAAATCATTTTCCCCAAAAAAATCCAAAAATTTATTTTTCCCCAAAAATTTTTTTTCAAAAGATCAAATTACTAAGTTAGGTTAGATTTTTTAGAAAAAAAACCCAAAAATTTAAAAACATAAAAAAGAGATTTTCAAATTAAAATTCACAAACCCACTAAAAATTTTTCAGAAAAAAACGAACTACAGCTTTTTGATCCTGGTAGCAGGGACGTAGGCCCCCTTCGGGTCAACCCCCCTACAATGAAAAAAAAAAATATTTTTTTTGAAATAATTTAAAACAAATAAAAAGTAACGAAACGCAATAAAACATTTCTAAATAGGAACAATTTTAGGGATTAGGGGGTTTAAATTTTAAGGTTTTAATAGGTTTAGCCCCCGAAAGAAACTTTTTCCCTTTTCCCCTTTTCAAAAACGAAAGGGGAAATAACACGCATGGTCCAAATTAAAAATAACCACTCCCTTTTTCTTTAATTCAATTTTCCCCAAAAACGTTGGTGCGACCCAAAAATCAAACGAAATTCCTAAAAAGTCGGGATCTAATTAATGAGCAAAAGGGGCTTTCTAGATGGATTTGGAATGGGAAAGCAAAAAAATTAGATCGACAGTGGGTTTTATAAAACTCATGAACTTACCCCTTTCATGTGGGTTTGGAAATTGGTTTAAATCCTTCAAGACTCATTTAATAGCCCATAATGTTTATGTCTTTGAATGTTTAAATGAGGGGGAGCTTTAAATTTAAGAGTTTAGTCATTGGTAATGTCCATTTGGGTCACATGGACAATCAAAATTGGGGGACCCTTTTTAATAAAGTATTTTCCCCCTACGCTCTTTTTTGGGGCTAAAGCCCTGAAAAGCCTCTCTTATGAAAGTTTTTACTGAGAAAGGTTAGAGTGAAAGGGCCGGTTTAACAATCTCTATTTTAAGCTTACCAAAATAAAATTTCCAAGTATTCCAAAATTTATGGACTTATTTAAAGGGGTTTATCACTTAGCCTAAAGGTTAAATTAAGTTATTATTAGAATCCCTTTAGACGAAATTTAAGGAGTTTAGGCATCATGAATTTTTTAACTGTCAAAGCACTAACGTACCATGCGCTCATGAAAAGCACTAATTTCCCAAGTACAATTTTGCAGTTAGGGATTTTTATTTTCAAGATTAAAAAAAAAAAACACTAATTACACTGCCCCCCCCCACCCAAAAAATTGCTGCATCTTTTTTGCATGTTGGAGGACATTCCCCCCAAAATAAAAAAAAAATCTTTATCAAAGATCATTATTTTCATATCTTTTCCTTTTTTTTAAAATTTTTCATTATTTTCCCCCTTTTTTCATTATTATTATTATTAACTGTAAGCTTGGGCCTATTTATAAAAAAAATAATTAAAAAGGAAAAAAAAATTGGGGGTGTCGAATTACTAATGTACAAAAGGGGTAAAACTATTAACATGCAAATTGTGTGATAGTTTGTACAACTATAAAGTCCATCAAATCACTTTTTGGAAATCTAATGACACTTGAAAAAATGCATAAAATGGTTCAAGGAATAGGTAAGTTCTTTTGATTAAAATTTGAATTACAAAAGGGTTTACAACATTCCTTCTGATAAGGAAAGAATTGCAACTTTTTGAATTGCTTATGATTAACTATGGTAATTTTAAAAATTTCCCCTTTAAATGGGGGCAAAAATTTTAAACTTCATCAACATTGAATTGTCTTCAAAAAAACTTAAAACTAAAGTATTCAATCCCAGTCCGTGTTGGTTATATACCACTTTTTCTTTGGGTTTTAATTTTGTTGCCCTATCTCCCCAGTGTTATTGAAGATTTGTTCTCAAAAATTTTTAATCCCCTTTTCCCCTATTATCTTCTTTTCCCTTAAAAACATAAGGGGATAAATTTGATGCATTTAAAAATTAAAAAAATGCCATAAAACAAAACTAGTTAATAGGCTTTTCATTAATCTTCATGTGGAATTTGAATGGACCATCTACCTTAGGGAAAAACTTCTAAATTTTTTCATAAGAATCTTTTTTTCCTCAAGTGAACCACAAAATCACCTTTTTGAAAACCCCCTTTCTCTTCCTACCTTTTTTGTTTATTGTGTTTCTTAGCAAGTTTGCTTGAAACTTTTAAAAACCTTTTTAAAGAACTCTTAAATCGCTCACCTTAGCAACCTCGCTAAACTTTCATCTTTTTTAATTGGGATAAAAAACAATTCAAAGCATAATAGGATTATAGTCATCACAACTTCGAAAGGAAATTCTTTTTTTGGGAAATTAAAGTTAGACCACAATTAGACATAAGTCCCAAACAAAAAATTTTTTTCCCCTGTGGTTTAAGCAAAATGCCTAAAATTATTTATAAATTCCATTTGGGTTTTCGTTTGTAGTTGATAAAGTCTACATCCAATTAGTCCTAACCTCTTCAAAAAAAAAACTTAGGAACTTGACATCACTATCTAAAATAATGTTGTGTGGAACCCCATGGAGCCTAACAATCTTCTACACAAAAAGATCAACAATAAATGATTCATCATTGGTTTTATGGTAAGAAATGAAGTGTCATCTTGCTAAATCTGTTCACAACAACCATGATAGAATCTTTGCCTCTAGTTATCTTAGGCAATTTTAGAACAAAGTCCATACTAACATTAATCTAAGGTTCTAATAGTATAGGTGGTGGTATGTAAGTTTCAATGCTTCCCTTTTGCTATTAGCCTTCTTACACATGACATATCTCTTTAGCACCTTATGCTCAACTCTCATCATTTCTAGCCTAAAGAAATGCTCCTTTAGTAATTCATATGTCCTATTTTCTCCAAAATACCTCGACAACCTCCAAAATGAGCTTCCTTCATAGTCAATTCTCTTATGGAACCATAAGGTATACATAACCTTCTAAAGAGATAACCTTCGATTAAATGATAAACTTCTATTGTTGCTCTTGCAATACACTTTGTCAACATTCATCCCCATCATATTTTTATTTCTAATTAAGCTAAACCTAAGCAATCTAGTCTACAAAGTAGAAATTGGGGTATACATTCTCAATAATGCATCAACAACTACATTTGCTTTCCCTTACTTATACTTGATAACATAAGTAAAGCTTTGAAGAAATTCTACCCACTTTGGTTACCTCTTGGATAGCTTTTGATGTCCCTTCAAATACTTTAGTGATTCATCATTAGTATAAAATGATGAATTATGTAGAAACAAATAATGTTGCCAAACTATCAATGCTCAAATTAAGGAATACAACTCCTTAGCATATATTGAATAATTCAATGTTACTTTATTGAGTTTCTCATCGAAGTAAGCAATCGATTGCTTGTCTTGCATCAAAACAACTCTTACTCTCACACAAGATGCATCACATTCAAAAGTCTTGTCATATTTTGGTTACATCAATACAAGCATAATGGTAAGTCTCTTCTTAACCTCCTCAAAATTCTTCTTAGTCTACCTAAACCTAACATTTTTCTTTGTAAGCTCAACCAAAGGAGCTATAATCATGATAAAGTTCTTTACAAACCTTCTATAAAAGGAAGCTAATTGATGAAAACTTCTAACTTCTATTGTAGATTGTGGAACTGGCCACTCTGTATTGTCTTTAATCTTTTATGGGTTTACTTTGACTCCTTCTTCCAAAAGAACAAATCCTAAGAAGACCACTTCTAACTGGTAGAAGATGCATTTCTTAAGGCTGTCATAGAACCCAAAGGGTTTTTAAACCCAAACCCTTTCCAAAATACATTTTAAATTTTTAGAATAAACAAAGGCT